>CANXYC010380480.1:0-18182 GCA_948193065.1 Aleurites moluccanus
AATTACAAGAGATAAGAAAGAAATTACCCAATAACTTTTACCCAACTCTAAGAAATTAATTACACTTCAACAACCTTGAAGTTTAAGCAATTAATTCTCTTTTCAACAAGAAACTCAATTTTAAGCTCAAGAACACTTAAATGCTTTGAAGGTATGAATTGATGAACAATAAATGATTGTTGTTTGTCACGACCCACTTTTGAATCGCGAAGTCCTAGGGCACGGGTAGACTTAAGGTCACCGAAAACCCATAGAACCCATGAACAGTTCATTATCAATCATTCAATCAATATTATCTCATTTATCAATGCTTAAATTCCATTTATTACTTATAAATTTTACATAAAATTTGTCAGAATTTCCTTTGTAATTTTAATCTTATTCCCGACCCAAAACTGGGTCATTCAAAAATTACACAGCCTGCACTAAAAAGTATTTTTACACTCCCAATAATTTGTCTACCTTATACCCTTAACTTCACAATTCAATAGTCATACATAGCACTTCTAAAATCTCTTTGATAACATATAAATATTATTTTATCATTTACCTCTGTCACTATCTTTATCACTTTATTATCATTGACATTTTCAATCATTATGCATTACACATTACATTTTGAATGTCACTGTATCATTAAATATTTCACTGTTCATACATCATTATAATACTCAATCATCTAATTATACACAGTACCATGAAGCTCTAAGAATTGTCACTAATGACCTTTAACAAATACAATTCTACCTCGATGTACTTGACATCCCAAGTCGGAAAAGAAATTGACTTGGAATCAGCTTCCTCTAACACATCCCTGTAAAAATTATAAACCACTAATTTGGTGAGTATAAAAATATTCAGTGACCAAGCATATAACATTATATATGAGATATAAGTATATGGTAATAAAAATATCAATGGTAAGCAATAAGATATAAGTTTGGAATTCAATGATCAAGTAAACAATACTCGTATCATATAGATAAGACAGATAAAGGGATGGACTATATATAAACATACAGTCTCCAGTAGTATCAGTATGGACTATATGCAAATATGCAGTCTCTAGTAATATCAGTATCACATCAATATCAATAAGCATAAGGCTGATCAGACCCTATGGCCAGGACCATAGCCCTTCCTAACTAGGGCATCAGTAATACAATGTGCACATCGTCGATAGTATTTTCCCACTACCCTATTGGAGCGGTAGCTATGTCAAATTCACATGTAAAATAGGTCAAGGAAAAATTAATATCAATAGCTAGTAATCATTAGGAACATTATGGTTCAATGACTTTCGATCGATACGCATTAGTTTACTTGTCAATCAGTACATAAAAGGCATTTCCATATCAATAGCAATCAATAAATATGGATAAATTTCAATTTTTAGGAAGATCAAAGAATGATCATCAATAAAAAAGTGACATTTAATCAAGAAGGAAACATGTTCATGGGTCAACAAATCAAATATGGTATACATAATGATGTATACATTACTCACCTTAACTTATAACTTGAACATTTCCCTTTTCCTGTATCCTTGATTCTTTGCTTTATCTCTTATGATACCCATCACATGTCTTATTCATTCTTGACTCTACATATCTAATTAATTTTCATTTAGATACTATTTAACATAAACTTACATTACTTATACTTATATTAAAGAAAATTCCTCAAATTTCCAAGTTACTGGCTTTTGTCTATAAAGAACCTTACTGACAGCCTATATTTTATTTCTCATATCTCTCTATACACTTATCCAATTTCTTAAATTCTTGTTCCTAATTAAACTTAACATATAAGGTTCTAACATATTAAAATTTCACATTATTACCATTACTACACAATTTATGGTGTTAATTTAAACTTAGACCTATAACCATCCCTGCTACCCTGCATTCTGCCTGCAAATCCTATTCTAGCAGATTTTGTTCTTTTTCTAATAACTCAATCAGTAATTAACCAATTACTATAATTCCTTTTCCTATTGAAAATAGACACATAAAATTATAACATATCCAAATTTCAGAATTTTTGGATCATTGTACAATTATTAGTGTATTTCCAAAGTTAAATTACTATACTGAAATCTCTATCCAGACATATCTTGTTTCTATCCTATAATTAATTCCATACTCTTCTAATTACAAAAAAATTTTACAGAAATTTATATAACATATAAATGAACATTTTTTTGTTTTGAACACTTTCTCTAATTAAAACTTTAAGATCCTCAAATTAATAGAATTTTATAACCTATATTCTGTTAAATAGTCATTCCAGGCAGTCTATAATTATGACCTAATATCTCATAAACCACAAATCCAATTGAAAAAAACCTTTTTCAAGATTATAGATAAGACATAAATTAACACTTTTCATGTTTAATACTTATTCTAATTTTGTCTCTATCATTATGCACAATAAAAACACAGTAGCATTTTCTAGAAAACCTAATTCCAGGTCAGTCACAGTTTTTACCCAATAACTCTTCCCTCACTTCGAATTTTATAAATTTATTTTACATACATTTAATTAACATATTTATGTACAAATTTCATGTTTTAACCTTTCTCTAATTCAGTCATTAAATTTTAGAATATTAGCCACAAGTTACTGTTTCAAAACAGAATTCAGAAACTATATAAACCCTAACTCATTCTTTATATTTTTAACTTAATTACCTCAATTATTTGCTAAATCAAACCTTAGAACTAAATACAATTAAAAATGATAAGTTTAGAATTATTACCTCAAATCAAAATACTTGAATTTCATCTTCCTTTTGCTCCACCAAAAGCTTTAACATACTTTCCATTAATTTCCTCTTCTCCCTTTTCTTTCTCTCATCTCTTCCTATCTAATTTTAGTTGGTTTATTTGGAAAGGTTAGAACTAATTAGTATTCTCCTCTCAATATGGTTTGGTTCTCCTCTCAAAATGGCATCCAACATATCCTTATTATTGTCACGACCCGGTTTCCCGGACCGCGACGGTCCTAGGGCACGGGAGATGTCAATGGTGACCGGCACCCATAGAACCCAGTATCACATGCACAATCTATAAATCTCAATATGTTATTCATTTTAATTACTTACCATTCATTCTGTTATCCTGTCAATCATTCTGTAATTTACTGCAAATGACTATAATCATCACAATATCATATCATAATATCATCATATAACTCAAAATATCATCATCAGTATATACATATGTTCATCTCCTAGCTAACCCATACATACCCCATGGAGCAGCTAGATAATGAACACCAAAATAATAAAATATAGAATGGAATATATACATCAAAATCTATAGCAAAAATCCACAGAGAAATAGATGTAGTGATTCTGTACTCTACTCTTCTACTGAAATGGGTAAACAAATAAACAGTGAGTATAGATAATACTCAGTGAATTTACATGCATCACAATAAGCAATAGGCATCAAATAAACAATGGTATCAGTCAATAGGGTAACAGTATATAGTATCAATGTCAAGGTACAGTATAACCAAAGAATAACATAAAGGCTCGGTATCATATGGAAAGACAGATAATGGGATGGATTGTATGAAAAGAAATCATACAATCTCTAGTAATCCGTATCAGTATGGACCATGTAGGTCTCCAGTAACATATCTGTATCAGTGAGCATAAGGCTGATCAGGCCCTATGGCCAGGACCATAACCCCTCCTAGCTAGGGTATCAGTAATACAATATGCACATCGCCGATAGTATTTTCTCACTACCCTGTCGGATCGGTAGCTCTGCCAAACCATATAAGGGTCAATAGCAAGGGATACCATAAGCAACAATGGCATCTAGATATCAATCAGTCCAATAACAATCAGTTCAGTTATCAATCAGTTCAGTTATCAATACGATCAATGGCAATGCCGTATACAATATACAATCAATGATAAAGAGTTTAGCAAAAAGGAAAGGCATGAAACAAAAGTTGGTTCGGTGGTAAAAAATGGTAGGTCAATTGGCATGCCAACATCACTGGCGATAATGGCATTCAATTGGTAGGCCTATGGCATACAAACCAATAAGCCAATGGTAAATGAACTAGGTATTTCATTGAACATGTGGTGGGCATACAATGGCAAGCCAATAGGTTAGGTTAGGTTACAAATTTGACTTGCCAATTCAATCAACACAAAGCTACATTGGCAAACAAAGTATAGGCATCAAGAAACAAGATTAAACAACATCAAAATGGGATCAAATGGCAAGGGAAAATCAAGCAAAATACAAAAGCAATGAATAGTGCAAGGGTTTCGGCCAACAATAAGATTTTAGGGCAAGGTTCCAATCATCAAATCAATGATATAGACATATAATTTGATGCAATGTAAACTCACATAATGCTTCAAATCACCTTTGCACAAGCCAATTCCACCAATTTCCCTAAATATGCCAATTTGGTGACTTTGTAATTCACCTTTGTCAAATTTCCAATTTTACATTAATTAATCCATCAATTAGTTATCCATTCACATCCAATTAACCAATTCTAACATCAATTAACATAAACAAACTCTAAATCATCAAATCATATCTTACAACTTCAAATTAGCCAACCAATTTAGGAATTTTCACAAATTAGTATCAATTGAAGCAAATTAACACTAAACCCATCTAATTTAACCTAAATAACATCTAAATAAAGCATTAAACCAAACAAAACAACATTCTTACCTCAAACACACAAAGTGGCCGAATGCTTCCTTGAATTATTCCTTGAAATCCTTAGCTCCTCCAAGCAAACTAATGATGAAAATGAAGAAAGCTAAGTAGAATTACTAGTTTTCCATTAATTTTCCTTAGAAACCTATAAGAAATGGATGAACTATGGTTCGACTCACATAAGAAGAAGAAAATGATGGTGGAGAAATGACTAAGGCAAAAATAAATAGAAAATGCTATAAGGTAAATTACAACTAACTCTCCGAACTTTCGTCCATTACACTTTGGTCCAAAATCTTCTGTAATTTATTCTGTCAATTCTGTTAAGATTTAGATATCATAGTGGGGGAGTCAATAAGCTTATTTTAATTTATACTTATTTATAAAAATAGTTTTGGAGTCATTCTGTAACCCCGACCGACCACTTTTCACTATTCACCTTAAACTTCTATTTATTTATAATTATGCCACTACTTACTTTTTCAGTGTTCCTAAATGATTTTCACTTCTTTCTTTTTACCAAAATTACACATAAATTATGGTGATCTTTTACCTCCAGATTAACTTCAGAAATTCTTCCGTTGACCGGACTGCTAATTTCTCAGCAGTGTTCCCGATACCGTCTCTTTCCGGAAAAGTATCAAGTTTGCTTTCTAACTGTGTCTCTAAAATTGTTTCCCAACATTTTAAGACTAATGAATCACAAACTGAGAATTAATTCATACATGATAGTTATAACTTTCTAGGGTATTACAATTATCTTTTATATACACTACAATCAATAGATGAAGAAGGAAGATAAATTTGGGGTTTTCTAGAAACAAGACATTTGTCACATTTTTGTTAAAACTTAAGAAAATATTATCAAAAATATTTTTTTGCTCCTTTTGCTGAATATACAGTAGGCCATCACTTATCTCCTTCCAGAAAATTTGTTTTGATTCAATTGGTGGGTCCCACAACTTTGTTTAATTGCACTTTTGGCCTAAAATTTTTCTTATTTGTATTTTTGACCCCAAAACTTTCTGTAATTTATTCTGTCTATTCTGTTTAGATTCAACATCAAGTGTGAGGAGTGAAATACCTTATTTTAAGTTGATCTATCATTTAAAAATAGTTTTGGGTCATTTCTGGATCCCAGACATTGGATTTCCAAAATTACCCCCAAAGTTGTCTTTATTTATAATTTTACCATTACTCTTATTTTTAGTGTTCCAAAATATTTTTCAACTCTTTTTTTTCACCAAAATTTCATATAAAATTAACTTATTTCATCCACCCAAGTTTGGATAAAAAATTCTTAAATTAGCTGGACTGCTATTTTCCCGGTAGTATTTTCAACACCGATGATTTCCGAAAAAGTTTTGCATTTGCTTTCTAACTGTGTCTCTAAAATTATTTCCCATCATTTCAATGCTTTTAAACCATAAACTGAGAATCAATTCATACATACAAGATGGGGCTTCCTAGGGTGTTACAATATGATACTCAGTGAATCTAATATGCATCGACCAATAAAATATGTAATGGAATATCAATAAGCAATAGGCAGTTGAAATAAATGAATCAATCTGCTCGAAATCTCTGTAATATAGAATCAAGTACAGAATATGACTGCAAGTAAACAATAACATAAATGGAACATATATCACATGGATAAGATGGAAAATGACAGATATAAAGCCATACGCATAGAAATGTATCAAGCACAAATCAATCTCATATCAATAACATAAGACGGATCAGGTCTTATGACTAGGACATCCCTTCCTAGTTTAGGGTACTATAACAATACATTGTGCACAATGCCGACAATATGTACTCACAACCCTGTCGGGTCGGCAACTCTGTCCAATCACCTCGAAATCAATAGAATTAATAAACACATTAATAGATGCTATTTCAAAATAATAGCATGGCCAAGTATCAATAACTCATCATCAATCAATTCAATGAGTAATAGAATTAACAAGATATCAATAACAATCGATTATACGATGACCAATGGTCTAGCAACCAACAATGGGATTAAATATAAGTTGGTCATTCACGGTTAAAAAGTTGACACAATTGGCATGTCATTGTCGCTGGCAACGATGGCATTCAAATGGTTAGCCTATGGATTTTGGGTTAGGCATTTTATGTAACACATTGTGTGCAATATTCAATAGACATTTTGGCATGGTTTTGGTGCAACATTGACATTGCCCCAGTTATCAACAATAATACACAATGTAAGCAATTCCATAGGCATTATATACAACTCAATAAATATCATCAATTGGATCAATTTGGCATGAAAAAGCCATAGGAAAATCATGAACAAAACAAGACAATTTTGCCCTAAAGCGGTTCGGCCACTTTAGGGTTTTCACATATGGATTCCAATTTACATTTTAATAATTTAGGCATAATAAATGATGCATATTAAATTCACCTAACACTCCAAATCACCAAGCAAAATTGCTTTGCCACCAAATTCTTCAAATTCCTCAAAGTAGGCAAAATGAGCAATTTTCCTCAATCAAATTTTCTACAACAATTTAACCATCAATTAATCATCAATTAACTTCCAATTGACTTATTCTATACTCAATTTACACAAACTAACTTAATTACACAAAATCACTTCATACAACTTAGGTTTAGGGTTTGAAAATTGGGCAAAATACTATATGCATCAATTGATGTAATTAAACCAATTACCTAATCTAACTAACATCAATTAACCCTATATCAAACATAAAATCAAACAAAACAATATTTTACCTCAAAATGGAGTTTTGGCCGAAAATCCCTAGTTGATTGTTCTTGAATTTTTCTTGATTCTTATGGATGGAAACGGATGGAGGATGGATAATATGATGTTTAAATCAAGTTTCCATCAATTTTCCTTAACAAAATGGAAGAAAAATCAAATGGAAATGGTGGGAGAAAGCTACGGACAAACAAGAAGAGAAATGGGCAAAAATTTGCTAAGTGTGGCTTATATAGTAAGTCACATTTGGCAAATTTCCTTTTGGTCCTTCAACTTTCCTTAAATTTTGCTTTTGCCACATTTTCCTTCGGTAATTTATTTTGACAATTTCGTCGGGATTTGGATTTCAAAGTGAATATTCAAACATCTTATTTTTATTTATACTTATTAATAAAAATAGTTTCAGAGCCGTTCTGAAACTCAAACTATCCAAATTCCACTGTACCCCTAAAGTTCTCTTTATTTATGGTTTTGCCATTGCTTACTTTATCAGTGTTCTTAAATATTTTTCACCTCTTTCTTTTTACTGTATTTACACATGCATACATATAATCATTTACCTTCTATTCAAAATTATAAATTCATCTGTCGACTAGATTGCTATTTTTGTGGCAGTGATATCGACATCGACAATTTTCGAAAAAATTTCTTGTTTTCGCTTTAACTGAGTTTTCAAAATTATCTTTAGTTATTTCGATAATTTCAAACCATCTACTGAGAACTTTATTTGCAAAGACATGTTATACTTTTATAGGGTATTACACATAGAAATAAAACAGGAGTCTAACGACATCCATAATAGAATAGGAGTACTATGATCTCCTTACAGAATATATGTGTTTGCACTAACACATGCCTAGAGAAACCTTGCTCTCTCTAGGAAGGACATTGATACTTTGATTCTATCAATCGAGTCATTGATGCACACAGTCCTATGATTTTTTCCTCATAGGGAAGGCGTTATGACTATACATCTACTAGGTTTATAATACAAATATTGATAACATAGGTTCTTAAAATTAAAGAACATTTCATAATAATATGTTTATACTATAATAACGAGTTGGTTCCAAAGGAATGGGTAACAATACCAACTCTGAAGCATAGCAATGGAAATAAAATATATTTATAATAAATATCGTTGGTTCAAAGAAATACCAACTTAACAATTGCATAGATATGCTCAAAAGGAGTATTAACGAAAGAATCATATATATATATATATATATATATATGTAAATACATATAAAACACATATGCATAACTCACCTCCACAAAGCCACAATCAAAACCAAAGCTCAAAATCCTTTAATCAAGCTCCAAATCAACTTAATTGTACTTTATACACCAAGCCTAACACATTATAACAATTCACATATTTAGAGTTTTCCTTACCCAATATTACCTATAATAAATTCTTACAATTAAAGACTTTCTAAAGTTTATTTAGATAGTTCTAAAACTTAATTTAACCATTCCTTAAGAAAATCATGAAAGAATAAAATAATTGATACTATTTACATTACTATTCACCATTTGCCATAATTTTTTCAACAACCAAAATCTATAGCCATTAATGCATTCAATATACTCCCTATAACTCATACATAACTATTATAATAACTTATAACCTCAAATCATAATAGAAATCAAATTATGGAGAAAATACCTCTTTCTCCTCAAATGGGGATTTTGAAGAAATCTTGACTTGAAATGATTTAATAGCTTTTTCAAAGTATTAGTCTTCCAAGATGAAATATTAATGCCTTAGAAATACAAATGAAATAAATTTATGGTTTGGTGATTGAGAAATAAAGATGTGAGAGAAAATAGTTTAATTTTCGGACAAGTGACAAATGAGCTAATATATATATAATTTGATGATTCACGTCCGTGAAGGTTGACCTTTCACCCCGTGAAGATGAACTTCATGCCCGTGAAAGTAATCTGATGAATATTTGAAATTCTGACATAAACTTTTTGCACACCTGTGAAGGTATGCTTCATGCCCGTGAAAGAAGGTTATTAGGCAATTCTTAACTTCTCTCCAACTTATCCTAACCAAAACTCAACCTAACACAACTTAACATATGAAATTCTCTCTATGAGCCATCTATACTCAACAAATCACATCCTATCAGACTGAACTAGCAGAAAATAAAAAAGAATAAAATAGAAAACCAGAATTTATCACCACTTAAATAAATCCATTCAAAAATAATCAACCAGAGTACAAAACACAAGTAATATATGTCACAACCCAAACTAGGAAGTTGCGATGGTCCAAGGATACGGGATCCGCCTGTGGCTACCGGTACCTCGATAAACCCCTACTACAATTCAGCTATACATCCAAGTCAGGTTACATGCCATTAGATTTCACTTAGGTCTGTTCCTTATGCTCATACAACTTATTCATACTAGTAGTTCATATTACACACAAGTTCATTTATGATAAGTCATCATCAGTATCATACCTGCTTTAATACCAATCTGAGTAACCATGCCATCATACACACATATATAAATACATATACATTAACCTAAATACTCATACTTTGAATTACAGTACCATGGAGCTACTAGACAGAATTTGGATAAAAGATTAACTTAGATTAATTACATATATATGTCAAAATATCCACGGTGAAGAAAGAGTAGCCTGTGAAATTCGGATCTCACCGACACCTGAAAAGATTTAAAACCATGGGGGTGAGTATAAAATACTGAGTAAGTAATTATATATAAAAAAAAATTGCATAAAAATCATATACCCTTGAAGCTGAACCAGAACATGAAATGGTTAGGAGGAATAATAGCAAGGGATAAAGTAAATAGTACTGAAAAGTGTGGTAACAAGTGATGAATTATAGGTGTACCATATGAAATATTCAAAGTATGATGAACGATGATAACAAGTAGTATGAGTCACATCACATACGATACAATAGTTGGACCAGCTGCAGAGAAATTATAAGGTATTAGCTGAGTTTATTACTCAGCTGAGGCAGCAGTAGGCTCCTCCAATTCAGGTAGTTCCAGATATTCCAGTTCCTCCACCCCCGCGCCGCAGTGGTACCTCAGGTTGAGGAAGTTTCATTTGAGAAGTTTTTGAAGCTCAAGCCTTCAGAGTTCCGAGGTGAGGTAGATCCTACCGATTTTCTGGAAGAGATAGAAGAGAAAATCCAGATTTTGAGGATTCCTGATAGGAGAGCCATTGAATTTGCTGGTTATTTAATGAAGGCTAAAGCGAAAGATTGGTTTAAGAGAAGCATTTCTAGTATGCTTCGAGATAATGAAGAGATGTCATAGGAGAGATTCAAAGAATTGGTCTTTGATGAGTTTCTTCCAGAGAGTATAAGGGATGCTAAATCTATGCAGTTTGAGAGGTTGGTTCAGACTCCGGGTATGACCGTATCAGAGTATGCAAAGAAATTCAGCCAGCTAAGTAAGTTTGCTCCAGCCTTTGTGCCTTCAGAAGCGGCACAGATTCAATGGTTCCGTAGGGAATTGGTGGCTCCTTTGTTCAAAGTTTTGGCTGCTTTTGAATTTGACTCTTATTCCAAGTTAGTGGATAAAGCAAGAGTAATTGAGAATAGGGAAATGGAGGCCAGATCGAAAAGGGAAGAAAAGAAGAAGGCTAAAGTTGGAAGCTCCTCTAGGCAAGACAGTGGGGTAAAGAGTATGAATGTTGTGCCTCAATCAGTTGCTCGAGGGGGATTTAGAGGGCCATTAGGGAGATTCTAGCAGAGACTGAATCCCTCTAGATTTGATTTTCGAGGCATATAGAGACCAGGTTTTATGGAGAGCACCCACCCACTTGGGCAGAGTTTCGTCAGGGTCTGATTGACAAGTTCATCACTGATGGTGTCAGGACCCGTAATCTGGTGAGATTTGAGCAGCTGGAGCAGGGTGATAGGTCAGTAGAGGAGTATGCCGAGGAGTTCATTTAGCTGAGTAGATACGCTGCTCACATAGTACCTACAGAGGCAGATTTGATCAGTAGGTTCAGGAGGGGATTGCATGCTGCCTTACATAATGCTCTTCTTGCCACAGAGTTTACTTCTTTGACAACAGTGATAGACAAGGCCACTCAGATGGAAGAAAAGTACAAGACAGAGAGAGCTAAGAGGGATCAGAAAAGGAAATGTGGCCCGAGATCACATAGTAGGAGGGGGGAGAGCAGCTCCCATCCTAGACAGGCAGAGCCAGTACCTAGATTTGAGCAGAGATCTACGAGTAATAGTCGGAGAAGGAGGCTACAGAGTAGGGGTCAGCCTATGGTTCAGTCAGCGCCTGCATTCTTCTAGGGTTCTTCAAGGCCAGTTACTCATACTCCTAGTATACCAGCTTATGGGTATTGTGGTAGGAGACACTAAAGGGAGTGTTGAAGGAGGACAGGTGTATGCTTGAGGTGTGGCCAGCAAGGCCATTATATGAACACTTGTCCATTGAGGGTTGATCAACAACCATCATTCACAGTATCTCAGCCAGTGGTTCAGACCAGCCATAATTTTGGTAGAGAGATAGTAGCCAGAGGTAGAGGTAAGGGAGGTCAGGCTCTAGTTGGTAGGGGCCAGGGCAGGGTTTTTGTGGTCAACACTCAGGATGCTTAGCGATCAGATAATGTTGTCATAGGTACTATTCTGGTTCAAAATGAGGTTGCTGATGCCTTATTCGATTCGGGAGCAACTCACTCTTTTGTGTCACTACATTTTGCACCCAAATTGAATAAGAAGAGGAGGTTATTAGATATTCCATTATCTGTTGCTACTCCTATGGGGGATTGTATGGATGTTGATCATTATTATCTTGATTGCATTGTTGAGATTGATGATCGTATCCTGCGTGTTGACTTGATTGAGTTGCCTGTGCTTGAGTTGGATGTGATTCTGGGTATGGATTGGTTGACTAGACATCGGATAGTGATAGATTGTTATAGGAAGAGGATTAGATTCTAGCCTAAAGGGCAGCAGGAGTTTGAGTTTCAGGGTGATATTCGGGAGTTCCGGGTTAACCTTATATCTGCTATCCAGGCTCGGAGGATGATAGGAAAAGGTTGTTTAACCTATTTGGCCCATGTGGTGGATGTATAGAGGTCTTCTATACGTTTGGATCAGATATCGTGTCACGACCAGATTTCCAGAGCCGTGATGGTCCTAGGGCACGGGAGATGCCAATGGCGACCGGCACCCGTAGAATCCAATATCAGCCACATCAGTCCTATCAATTCAATATATATATAGTTCACATTCATTAATTACCAATCATTCCATCAACCTGTCATACATTCTGAAAATAGTTGAATTAACAATTCTTACAATATCATATCAATTCATACTATTATCCATATAATAATGTCATCATCAGATACATGTTCATTTCCTAGCTAACCCATACATACCCATGGAGCAACTAGATTATGAACACCAAAATAAAGTTATACAAAATAGAGTATCTGTAAATACATCTGTAAATCTGTGGTAGAATCCTTAGGGAAATAGGGTCTGGATTCTGCAACTCTAATCCTCTCCTAAAAGGGATAAACAATAAACGGGTGAGTATAGATGATACTCAGTGAATTCACATGCATCGGGATAATTTATAGGTGCCATATAACAAAGGTATCAATCAATGAATAACAGTGTACCGAATAAATGACAAGGTACAATAAAGCCAAATAATCATCATATAGTTTAGGTAATATATATGGAGAGACAAATACTGGGATGGACTATATGAAAAGAAATCATACAATCTCCAAACAAATCAAATCGTTGGACCGTGTAGGTCCTAGTTCATCCATATCAGGGCAATAAGCATAAGGCTGATCAGGCCCTATGGCCAGGACCATAATCCCCTCCTAGCTAGGGTACAAATATACAATGTGCACAAGGTCGACAGTATTTCCCCACTCCCCTGTCGAATCGAAAGTTCTATCATAACCATATCAAGGTCAATAACAAGAGATATCATAAACAACAATGGCATTCGGATTCAATCAATCAATCAATCAGTTCAGTTTCAATCATTTCAATATCCAATATCAATTATGGCCATGCCATGTATAATATCCAGTATCAATTAAGGTTCGGTATTAAGGATAATTCATAAGACAAGAAAATAAAGTTCGGTGATTGAAATGTTAAATATCAATAAAGCAAAAATTATATAACAATATATGGATTAATTTGGTAAAAGAATATGAATACGAACTTAAGGAAAATCCAAAGGTAATATAAAAGGGTAAGGTTCGGTCATTTGGGGGTTTTTCCCAAATGGTGTTCCAACAATCAAATTAAATAATTAGATATGACAAATGATGCATGTAGAACTCACCTATGCTTTCCAATAGCCAAAGAGATATCCAATTGCACCAATTCCTCAAAAATCCCCAATTTTGGCTACTTTGAGAATTCAGTTTTCATAATCTACAATTTCACATCAAATTGATCATCAATTAAGTGTTCACTTATATCCAATTAACTAATTTTATCATCAATTTATGAATCCCATCGCTAATTTATCAAATCATATCTCAAAGTCCCAAATAAACCCTCAAATTAGGGATTTCCACAAATTAGTGTTGATCTATGTAAAATAACACTAAATCCATTTATTTCAACCTAAATAATATCTATTTAATCCATAACATCCAATAAATAAACCCTTACCTCAAATGGGTTAAAATGGCAGAATTTATATTCTCCAATGCCTCTTGAATTTCTAGCTCATTTCCACAAGTTAAGAATGGAAAAGAGATGAACACAAAATATCTATGTGGTTTCCATGAATTTTCTCCAGAAATTTTGATAGAGAAATCGTGAAATCTGAAGAAGAATGATATGAACAGTGTTTGGCTTCCTTTTGTAGAAAAGACGAATGCAGAGAAAAACAGAGAAGAAATAATATAAGTTAACGTGTTTTAATGCATTAGTTTTTACCCCTTAAATAGGCTACCGCCTCAGTAAAACGAAATAATTAAATCCCGTTCCACCAATCCAATCCGCTGTTCCAGCTCGCGATTGCCAGCTCGCAATTCACCAGCTCGCCAATCCCAGCTCACCAATGCCTCTTCGCATTGCCGGCTCACAAATGCTAGTCCGCCAAACTCAGCTCGCCAATGCCTCTTTGCATTGCCGGCTCGCAAATGCCAGTCTGCCAAACTTAGCTCGCATATGTCTCTTCGCCAAACTTAGTTCGCACTATCCTCTTCGCATTTTCCAGTTCGCATTTCCTCTTCGAACTTTCTCTTCGCATTTCCTCTTCGCACTTTCTAGTTCGCAAATTCTCAGTTCGCATTTTCTCTTCGCACTTTCTAGTTCGCACTCCCAGTTCGCATTTCCAGTTCGCATTTTCCTCTTCGCCTTTCCTAGTTTGCAATGCCGGCTCACTATTTCCTTTTTGCAATGCCGGCTCACCATTTCCTCTTCGTAAGGCCAGCTCGGTATTGCTACCTCGCATGGCCAGCTCGCCAATGCTGACTGGAAACCACCTAACCCAAATTTGCAAATTCGCTATAGATATTTTAACTTCTCAAATATTCTAACTTCTCAATTCTTTTAACACTTAGAATATATACATATACAGTTTTAAAATCCCACATATCAATCAATATTATACTTTAATATTTTTCATGCTTATTTACTATCATTATCCAAAATAATTAAATAAGTAAAATTTATACTTATTACAGAAATAAATTAATTAGGCCAATTCAATTTAAAATATACACACACATATATACAAAATTATATAGGAAAATGGTAGGTGTTACATTCTTCCCCCCTTCAATTAAATTCATCCTCGAATTTAAATAAAATACATCTCAAAACTGAAATAGAGATGCGCATCTGTTCCACATCTCTTGCTCACTCTCCCATGTACACTCCTCTATTGACTGGTTCCTCCATAGCACTTTAACCATAGGGATCTCTTTGTTCCGAAGCTTTCTAACCTGTCGATCAACTATCTCTACAAGTAGCTCCTCATATGATAAATCCTCATTGAGATCTACATCCTGCATCTCCAAAATGTGTGATGGATCCGATACATTGTCACAACCCAACCTAGGAGCTGTGACAGTCCTAGGGTACGGGTGTTGCATAAGCTACCAGTACCTCGAAGAACCCAATTAACTATACTATATGGCATACAAATCATATAAGCAACTTAATTAACTTAGAAATGTTGTAGAAAATTCGACAGCATCTCCTCTATAATATGACTATGCCCAAAAATAAGACAATCAAACAACACTTCTAATATCATCCACAATCACTCTCAATACAATGATCCCTCTGGATCTCCATCAACAACTCAATATATAGATATATCTGTACATCCATTCATTTCCATACATAACATATTATACACATCCATAATATCATCAGTATGCAAAACTATAAAGATGCAAACTTAAACATATATTTACATGCCACTCCTTAACATACTGTACCATGGAACCTCTATTCTGTACATTATTTACATATTCTTTAGAGTTTGATATTTACATGATCACTAGTATACTTCCAAGGCAGGAGTAGGAGATGCCAATGGAAAGCGTGCCTCACAGCTGACCTGAAAATATAAAACCACTAGGGGAATGAGTATAAAAATACTCAGTGAATCCAAATGTATAAAGATGCAGTAAATGCTCATGAAAATGTAATTGCCCATATATGGCCTAAAGAATTCAATATAAAATAGCAAATGAATAAATAAACATGTATCTGTACAAATATCAATATGGAAGTCATATAAGTATCCAAGGTACAAAATAGCACACATATGATATAACAAGATTGGGTTAATTTCTGACATTCAGTGCTCAGCACTATCATAAAGTGCACTAGGGAATATAACATCCCTCCCTAGTAGCGATCCCATCCTGTTTCTTAACAAACAATATAGGTGCTCCCCAGGGTGAACTACTGGATCGGATGAATTTCTTATCACACAATTCCTGCAATTGCCTTTTCAATTCCTTCAACTCAGGTGGTGCCATCCTATAGGGTGGTATGGAGATAGGATCAGTACCAGGGTATACTTCAATCTCAAATTCGATCTCCCTCTTTGGTGGCAATCTTGGAAGATCATCTGGAAACACATCTGTAAACTCTTTTACCATTGGAATCTGTTCTAACTCTTTGTTTATCCCTGTAGTATCAACCACTGTGGCTATATAAGCAATACACCCCTTTCTCATTAATCTCTCTGCAGCACAGGCAGACACTAACCCAGATATGTGACTGTTATCCTCCCCTTGAAAAATGAACTTTTCCTGCCCATCGGGTCTAAACTTAATTCTCTTTAAAGCATAATCAATAGTAGCTTTGTGATCAGTCAACCAATCCATACCTAGGATAATATCAAATTCTAACACAGGTAGCTCAATCAGTTCAGCAGGCAAGGACCTATCTCAAACTCTCACATCACAAATGTCATACTTATGTCCTACTATAATCTTATCTCCTAATGGTGTGGCTATTTCTAAGGGCACAAGTAAAGGTTTTCTACCCAACCCCAATTTCAAAGCAAAAACAGGAGATATAAAGGAATGGGTTGCACCCGAATCAAACAAGACATAAGCCACTAGATCATGTATAGAAATCATACCTACAACAATGTCATGGGATTTCTGGGCCTGCTATTGAGTTACTTCAAAGACTCTTCCCTGTCCTCTACCAGCAGCTGACTGTCCCACAGTCTGGCTCTGTCTAGCTGGTCTGCCTCTACCAGCACTCCTCTTACCCATCTGTACTGTAGGCTGGGAAGATCCTGCCTCTGATGGCTGTGCAACTCTATGCATAGGGCAATCCCTGTAGAAATGTCCAACATATCCACATCTGTGGCATGCTCTTGTTCTGATGCAGCATATCCCTGTGTTCCCCCACCATAAAAAGTACAAATAGGCACTGATGGTGTCATCTGAGCTGGTCTAACAGGACCCCTGAAATAACTGGAAACAAGAGGTCTCATACTCATGCCTCTGCTATAATCCTGCCTCACACCAGGTGGTGGCAATGACTGTACTGGCCTGGGAGGAGGTCTAACTACAAAGGACTGAGATGTCCCCTCCCCGGGTCTCCTATACTCTCCCCCTCTGCCTTTCTTCTTTTGCTCTCTATCAGATCTCTCCTCTTTGCATTTTGCTTCCATTTGTGCTGCTTTGTCAATAGCCTTGCTCAAAGAAGTGAACTCCATAGCTAGTGAGATGTTATGCAGAGTAGCATGTAAACCTCTCATAAACTGTCTGATCAAGTCATTCTCAGTAGGAGCAATCTTCCTAGCATATTTACTCAACTGGCAGAACTCTCTGGCATATTTTAATACAGACATGTTCCCCTGTCTCAGTTGCTCAAACTTTACTATGTTGCTCTCCCTCAGTCCCTCTATAAGGAATTCATCCAGCATCTTCTGTTTAAATTTAGCCCAGGACATCGGATGATCATTGTGAATGTTCGCATCAATATGGTCAGTAAACCAAGTAGCTGCATCTACCTCCAATAATAACCCTACCAGCTCTATGGTCCTTGCCTCAGAACAAGGCAATATCTGAACCGTCCTGTCAACTCTGCCAATAAAATCGCTAGGGTCTGTACCATACTCCCCTGCGAATGTAGGTAGCCTGAGTTTCATAAATTCCCCAACTGATACTCCACCTTCAAGAATCACCCTTTGTACTCTGTCCCCCTGTATCACTGTCGGCTATCTCTAGG
>CANXYC010380578.1:0-11906 GCA_948193065.1 Aleurites moluccanus
ATTGTATTATTATTAAAGTTTCTTGATTATATAGCCATTGTTAATTGAATCCTTGATATATATAAATGTATTGATTGATGTTCATTATTGGACAATAATTTTACTTACCTTATATATGGGACCATTGACAGTACTACTCTCCCGATGGGGTAGATATTCGTTCATCGGGCATTGTGCACAGTGTATTGTATTGGGGACCCTATCTAGGAGGGGGTTAAGATCTTAGACATACATTCTGATCAACTATATGACTATTGACATGCTACTTAACTGCAGCCTCTGTCCATTATTCATTGGATTTTGCTAACTATCATGGATATAGAACATTTGGTTCACAGTTTTTTTTTCTTGCAAGTGACCAATGTTATTGATTATATGATTGTTCCTATTGAACCATATTGTACCTGAAACTTGATATTGAATTCTATTGGAGACCTTATTTCTTGGTATTGATATTATTATTTGAAATATTGTAAATTGTTATTGAATGACCTTCTTTGTGAGCACCTAGCCTCACAAGTGAAGGAATATATGTCATTCACTGAGATTCATCTCACTCCTTTGTGGGTTTATTTTTTTCAGGATTTGATAGGTACCGACGATTCCATTTCCTCTCTCTTCCTTCAGGAGTGGAATTTTCCTTATCTATGTAACGACTCCTTAATTGTATTTATGGGCCTTTCTATAGTAGCTCCATGGTATGTAATAATGAATTTAGTAATGATATTGTAAAAATGAAGATATGGTTAATGAGATGTAAATATTACATTATATATGCAGTGCGAAGTATTGGATTGGGAAAAATGATAACAAATGTGGAATGTACATTATAGTATGAGATGAGTATGGAAATAGAAGTGTTGATTTGTGCAGGTTCTGTTAATGTTGGTTATTAAGAGAGGGACTTTGGGTCCTGGGTATTAGATTGTAAAAGTAGAGTAGTTATGGCAAATTTTTTGTAGAAAATGCAGAATGGAGTTCTACGAGTTTAGGTGGCCTTATGCCTTCCCCATACCCTATGACCGTCATATCTCTTGAAATGGGGGATGTGACAATCATGGTTTGTTTTAGTAAATAATTGAGTTAATTGAGCTATGAAAGATGAAGAGTGAATTAGGATTTAAAAGGGATTTTGAATTTGCGTTAAGACAGTAGCTTGTAGTTTAAATTCTAAATTTTTAATGTATGAATTTGATGTTGGTCAAAATATAAAAGTTGTAAATAAATATGTTATTTGATGTCTGCAAAAGTAATTGATATGATGACCTTAAATTCTATTGATATGATGACTTTAAATTCTGAATTAGAGAAAGTGTTAAACATAAAAGATGTTAATTTATATGTTATATAAATATATGTAAAATTGTCTTATAATTAGATAAACACATAATTAATTATAGGCATGAAAATAAGATTTGTTCGGATAGAGATTTCAAAACTATAGGTTAAATTTAAAAATCCACTAATAATTGTACAGTAATCCAAATAATCTGAAATTTGGATATGTTATAATATTATATGTCTATTTTCATTAGAAAAAATAATAACAATAATTGGATAAGTATAGATTGAGTTATGAGATAAAACAGTACAGACAGGCAGAATATAAGGTAGCAGGGCTAGTTATAAACTTAAATTTAAATTGACACCATATATTGTGTAGCAGTGAGATTAATGTGAATTTTGGATATGTTAAAGTTTGATATGTTTAATTTAAGTAGGAATAAGAATTAGATAATTTGGATAAGTATAGGAAGATATATGGATTAAGGAACACAGCCTGCTAATATGGAATATTACACATAAAAATCTTAGTGATTTGGAAAATTTAGGAATTTCTTAATAATAAGTGTAATTAATATAATTTTATGTTAAATAGTATCAAAATTATTATTAATTAAATATGTAGAGTCAAGAATAAATAAAGGACTGATGGGAACTGAAAAATGTAAAGAAATAGAAACAAGGAAAAGGAATAGAAATGTGAAGTGCTCAGTAAGGTGAGTAATATATATACTATTTTGCTTGACATTACCTTCAAATTAAATTATTGAAATTGCCATGAAATTCTATTGTTGGCTAGAAATACCAATTATATGATCCATAATTAATTCCATACCCTTTTATAATCCCAAATGATTTATTTTAAATGAATTTGTATGATTGACCTAATGCTTCATGTATTGAACCCCTGAAAGTGCTTAAGTTTATTTTTGATATCTAATTATTAAGCACTATATGTATGGCATTAATGAAATGACAGAAATTTTAATGACATTGTACATAGTGGTTTAATGTTCCTAGCTAGGAAGAGGTTAAGGTCCTAGCCATACGATATGATCAACCGTATGAGTAAATAGCATGCTATCGGATTATAGTCTCTGCTTAAATGATCAATAATGATTCTGTTATTTTATGATATGATATGATATGAATTTTTAATGCCAATGTGAAACCAAATTTATATGTTAAATGACTTCAACTTTATGAATCTTTAATTGATTAATGAACCCATTATTATTGTATATTTTATGCCATCATTATCTTCCTTGTGAGCAACGCACTCATCTAGCCTTACAAGTAAGATAATATGTGCATTACTCACTGAGTATTATTATATTCACCTCGTAATTATTTATTATTTTTCAAAAACAAGCTTGTAGTGGTGACTGATTCCCAAGTCATTCATTTCTTCGATTTGGGACGTCAAAAACTCCAATATAATTATTTGTTTTGAGGAATCCTATTTATATACTCTTAGAGCTCCATGATACTGTTGGGTAAGTAGTTGTGAGTGTATATGAATGCTTTGTTTAATGAAAGTTACAAATGAAATGTAATACAAATGATGTGTATAAGTTAATGAAGTAAAGACTATATAAGTGCTATGAATGTTAAAATGTAATTGTGACTTAGTATATATATATAGAAATATTTTATATATGACTATGAGAACTAGGGAGTTGAAGTTATAAGGATGGTGAAAATATTAGGAGTGTCACTTTTACGCAGATTGTGTAATATGATAAATATGTCATGGGATTAGATTAAAAATTTTGATAAAATTTCTATAAAATTAATAATTTTTAAGTAAAATTTGAATATTAAAGAATGGTTTTAAGTTTAAATGATTGACGATTGATTTATTTAAAGAGTTTTATGAATTTTCGGTGACTTTAAATTTATTCGTGCCCTAAAATCGTTACGATCCAAACATGACACATTAATCAACGCCTAAGCGGCGTTTGTGGATCCACTTTCTTGAATTTTTAAATTTGAAAAGAAAGTCATATGGATTACTGTGGGTAATTAACTAATTTTTTTTTAAAAAGAAAATATCAAAAAAACAAAAATGGGATTTTGATTATAGGAACAGTTTTATAATCCACAAAAAATGGTTTGAATCAATGAGCAACAACAATACTATATACAGAATTGTGGTTTTCCCAATTCTATTTTTCACCAAAAAAAAATTCAAATTTGAAAGATTTTAAAGAATAAAGCAAGTCTGAGAAGAGTATACTAATCGACGCCATTGGATCTGATGAGAAGGCATTGATCACCAGACCTGAGAACTAGAGAGAAATCGTTTATCAAAGATTTGGAGCCAGCGGTGAATGTCCGTTGATTCCCAAATATGTGAGTTTCAGGCCATTGATATCTATTGTTGGCTCTTGAACCTCCACGACTACCATTTTTATTCTTCTGAAATTTATTTTTTAGTTTCTGAGCTTCTAAATACTCTCCCTCGCACACCTAACTTCAAAATAAAAACTAAAAAAGAAAAGAAAAATCTCATGCTTAGATGATGGAGATGACAACAGAGAGGATTGATGTTTTTCATTTTAATTGTATGTGACAAATGGTTCATCTTCTTCTTCTTTTTTAATTGTATACAGGGGTTTATAAGGATCTATGTTGAGACTTTCCTTTTTAGCTTAGATCATTGATTTTATTGGTATTAATTAAGGCATTTCACTGGTTTTGTGATTTCTCCAAGTGAATCTGGGTTTTATTTAGTCAATGCTTCTAACTAAATATATGGGTTTCTATTTTTGAAACAATTGGAAACAATCTTCAAACTATCTCTCTTCCACTATGAATTTACAAGCAGTCTTTCGATTCTTGCAATGAAAATGGCTTTTGGTTGAATTTTTTTTATTAAAGCAAATGAGTTTTTATTGAATTTGTTTGTTTTGAAGATTTTTTTAATTTTTATTTTCAATTATTTTTCTTTGAGCAAATGGTTTTCGTTGAATTTTTTTCCTTTTTTAGTTTTAATTTTTTAAAAGTAAATCTAAGATTTAGCGAAATTAACACTTGAGTCACTGCACTTTGAAAAAATATTTATTAGGTCCATGAAATTTTATTTTATCATGATAATTGATTTTTCTGTCGATTTTTTTTTTCAAATTTTCTGTTAAAAAATTAAAAAAATAAATAAATAAAATTAAGTTATTCTTTTAAAATACCCTTATCTTCAACCTCTATATTTTATCCTTCATTTTCTTTCTATTTTCCTTCATTTTCTTTCCATTTCTTTTATTTTTTTCTCATTTTCTTTTGTAAAAAATTTCACATTTAAATATTTTCTTATTTTTTCTTTATCTTATGATTTTTTTCTTTCTTTTTTCTTTATTTTTTTTTTTGTGATTAATTAATAAATAAATTAATCGTACAAGGTTTATTGAAATTAAAGTAAGTAAAATTTGTGTGTGAGTATTATAATTAGTAAAATTGTGTGAAGAATGAAGAATTTGATTGTAAAGAAAATTTGAGGTAGGTTTTAATGGAATAATATGAAAAAGAAAATTTGATGAAAAATAAGAGGTATTTTAATATTTTTAATGGTATTTAACGATCAAATAGACGGAAAGACTAATTATTGTGACGGAATCAAATATGAGAGACCTAACAGCCACTTTCTTAAAATATAGGGACTCAAGTGTTAATTTCATTAAATCTCAGATGCTAAATAATATTTTATCATTTTCTAATTTTTAATTGTTTGTTTTTTTTTTTTTTAAAGGATAGATAATTTTCATATGGATAATAAAATATCGACGTGGCTTAATATTTTATTAATAAAAATTAAAAAGTGGGACTCACATATATCACATAGGTGACATATCATTACTCACTAACGGTGTTAGTGACAAAAACTCCTAAATACTAACATAATAAAATACATACCCTTTTTTGTTAAAAAAAAAAACTATAAATCTAAAATTGAAAATAACTCAAATCACATTATACTTTTTCTACTTATCTCAAATTTTAACATATAATTATTTAACTTAAACCTGTATAAGTAAAATTACTCAATTTTGATTTTATTGTAGTAAAATTTCTATTGTTAATTTATTCTTTTATAGAAATTTAACTAATTTTTTAATATGTTAATATAAAAACCTATTTTCTCATTTTTTTTAGTTATAGAAGTATAGTTAAAATTCTACTCAATAGAAAGGGTGACCATAAAATTAAAAACTCATATAAATTTAAATTTAGTCATAATATTGAAATTAAGCCTAAGAATAATAATCCATTAAGCATAAATTAAAAATTCAATTCGTGAGGAGAAGTGAACTCAAAATCCAACAAAAACTTGAAATTAAATAAAGAGATACTCATAAGAAAAAGAAGCATAAAAATTAATTGGATTGGGCTCCGTATTTTATTGGATTAGGAAGAAAAAATTAACTTCGCTTCAAAACCTATTAGGAAAGAAGCATAACTTAAAAGCCAATGGTCACTAGGTGGATTTTCGTCCCAAATAAGGAAGAAAAAGCAAAAGTAACCCTAATAGAAGAAGTTGAGATTGATCCTTTGAGCCACAAGTAATAAATGGTCTTATAATTTATTTTAATATTTAATATATATACTATTGCTAAACCTGTTAGTGCCATAGTCCTTAAGCCTAGCAATTGCTCTGCCTTCGGCCAGCAATAAATGGCCTCATATTTTTTTTAATATTTAATATTTGTACTACTGTTGGGTCTTCTGGACATGGAGAGCCATGGCCCTTTGGGCCCAGTTGTAGCCCCACCCTTGCTCATCTTGCACCTACTCATCATATTCATTATGCATCTGCTCATTGTGTTCATCATGCACCACCTAAAATCAAGAGGTAAAACCCAAAAAATAATTAAAAGCCCATATCAGGACTACCAGAATTAATGGCAGAAAAGGAAAATGGACCCTAGCCTAGTTAGCTAGATTGGGAAGCATAGATGGCAGTGTTAATGGCGACGATAGCTTTGGATTATGGTGGCAGCATTGATGGCGGTGGTCACTTTGTTTGCAAGGATTTGATATATAGGCATTAGGTCGTCAACCAAGGTTGAGTATATAGGTATGACAATCATCAATTCTTAAAAAGAGGTAAAACCCAAAAAATAATTTAAAGCCCATATCAGGACTATCAGAATTAATGGCAGAAAAGGAAAACGGATCCTAGCCTAGTTGGCTAGATTGGGAAGCATAGATGGCAGTGTTAATGGCGACGATCACTTTGGATTATGGTGGCAGCATTGATGGCGGTGGTCACTTTGTTTGCAAGGATTTGATATATAGGCATTAGGCCATCAACCAAGGTTGAGTATATGGGTATGACAACCATCAATTGTAAAAAAAGATAAAAGCTGCTCTAAGTAGAAAGTAAATGTAGTCAGGTTTTAGTTGATAAAATATGAGAAAGCTTTAAATGCTTATTCCCAAAACTTATACTAAAAAAAAAAATATAACTGTAAAGGATGAAAGGGAAAAATTTAGGTCTCCAACTGCTGCTACGTGTGTTGTTCAAGAAAATGTCTAGCTATTAATGATTGGACTTGGTTTCATTGTGCAAGTCAACATGGGCCTAGGCACATTTCATATCAGGGCCCAATGTCATCTTCGGGTCCACCTGACCAGCCTTTTATTAATTCTAAAAAAAAAAAAACTTCTCAACAGAAAAAAGGCCTATTGTTATTTCAATTTTATTAAAATAAAAAATACAAATTTTAATGTTTTAAATATACTTTCATTATATATAAAGTTGTAATAAGAGTTGAATCATTTGAAAATATAATTTTCTATTGAGAATTATATGAAAATATTTAGTAATTTATATAAAGGAATAAATGTTTTAATTTTGAATAATTTTGAGTGATATTATTAGTAATAATGAAAAAATTACTAAATATGATTTCGATATGAAAAAAATAATTATTTTTTAATTTATTTTTTAATATTAAATATAAAGTTGAAAATTTTCATAGTTTCAATATAGTTTGATGGTTTAGAAATTATTTTTATTTTAAGTTGCCCCTATAATTCTTTGATTGAATGCTTAAGAAAATTGAAGGATTATATGATTTAAATCCAATCAACCAAATCAACAATCTACCTTAAACATTTCTTGGACGACTTCTCTTGCATTTCAATCTATGTAATTTCAGTCTTGATATATCAATGAGCATTGATCTTAGCCATTTCTTTTAAAATGGTTTGTTATATATAGATCAAATACATTCGTCATAGCTGCGGAGTTTATTCATCTTGACTTTGCATGCATGAAGCTCCAAAAGAAGAGTTCAAGCCGAATCTTAAATAAAATTCTAGTTCTCAATCACAAAGAATGGTCTTAGTCCCACTCTTTTTAGACTAAAATTTTGCAAGCTAACTTTAGATTCAACTGAAGAGAATTTCAACAAATGATAGTGATACTTCGGTCCACAATCATGGAACTAATCATTTGTTAACCACGCCTTTCCAAATCATTAAACCAAAGGCATCAATCTAAGCTTATGTTGATGTAATACCTGCCATATTATATATATATATATTTGTATGTTGTTGAATTAAATGCGGATGAATTAATGTTTTGAAAAATTCAGAATCTGTATTCAGGAAGGATATTGTGAGACAGATTTTATGAATTTAAAGGAATAATTTAGAAAAACGTAAAATATAAAAGTTGTAAATTTATATCTTATCTTTAGGTTTGTAAAAGGGTTCTATGAAATTTTGTATATGTTAGGAGATATGCCTCCTCGATCAGAACCTGTATGGTTCACGATTTTCTGCAGGAAATCTGAGAATGTTTATTTTTCTGGAAATGTTTGAGGCTGAATGAGCCAAAAGTATAAACATGAGAAATGTTACTTTATATGTTATATTATTAACTGTAAAATTTCATGGGAATTGGATAAGTATAGCTCAGTTGAGATTAAAATTAATTAGACCTATTCGGATGATTTTGGGAAGTAAAGTCTGGGTGAAATTTAGAAATTCACCATAGTTTGTGTAGATCTCCTTTTTATTTAAATTTTGGATGTTTTAGACCTCTAAGTGTCTATTTTAAGTGACAAAAAGAATCAGAGAGTTTGGATGTCTGTAGCTCATTTGCAAGCTGGTTTAGTATGAGTTGACGAGGAAGGGGTTCCAGCTCGGCAGAATCTACTATATATGCTAACTGGCATTGTGAGCTGGTATATGCTAACTGGCATTGCGAGCTGGCATATACAAAGTGGCATTGCGAGCTGGCATATGCGAAGTGGCAATGCGGGCTGGCATATGCCAAGTGGCATTGCGGACTAGCATATGCGAAGTGGCATTGCGAGCCGGCAAATGCGAGGTGGCATTTGCGAGCCGGCAATGCGATCTGGCAATTGGCAAAGAGGAGAATTAGCAAAGTGGAATTACCGAGGTGGCAATTGTCAAAGCAGAGAATTGGCGAAGTGGGATTGCGAAGTGGCATTTGGCGAAGGGATATTCGTGAAGTGGGATTCACGAAGTAGAGAATTGGCGAAGTGGGATTGGCGAAGTGGTTTTGACGAAGTGGCATTGCCAGAGTGGATCTGTGAGGCGAGTTTGGCGAAGCAGGATTAGAGAGGCAGTGGCCTATTTAACCAGAGAGACAGTAGCTATGTTTCACGATGATTTCTCTTTTCTTTTTCTTCGTTCTTCTTCATTTCTTCTCTATCTTTCTCAAATCAGTCCCATTTGATTCCTAATGCATTCATACTCAGAATTAATGCATTAGATCATTAAATTAAAGCATTCTAAGGCTGTGTTTCTCATTTTCAAGTCAGATTCTTCAAGAACTCAATTTTGGAGAAATAAGATAATTTTCTCCAAACTTCATTTTCTCTTTAGATTAAGAATTTCTGGTAATTAAAATAGTTATTTATAAGTATATAGAGTTTATTATAAGTGATTAAGACTATTAATTTTGATTAATATGGAAGATATCAAAATGTGAAATTTGATGAATAGTGACATAAATAGTAAGTACGTTTTGAATTTCAGATTTTTCTTTAAGGAATAAATTAAATTGATGTTAGGAAACTATAATAGAGATTATAAGATGGTTAAATTATAAGGAATCATGATATATGTTATTGATTAAGTAAAACCCTAATTTTGAATATTTTGGGAAGCTTTCATAGGAGAAGAGAACTCAAGAAATTTGAGGAGATTATTGAATGAACAAGCTATTGAGGGAAATACAAGGATAAATTTGTTTAGAGGTAAGTATAAACATTGCATATGCTTATTGCACTTTGAGATTGAATGTTCAATCCTTCCTAATTTTTATCCATATGAACCTTGTGTTTTAAAATATTGTATTATGTACCTACATTATGAAATTCTCTTAATGTTCTTAAACAAATGAAAATTTGTTTCATATGATTACCTTATATGTTGAAAATGACTTGGTCATTCTTCCTCGGACCATTTTCATATGAAACCTATTTGTTAATTTGAATAAATTTCTGTTATATGCTGATGGTCTTGTGACTAATATGATTCTTATGGAATTCAAATTATATAACCCATGATATGTTTATATATAGAACGCTTTTTCCAATGAGAGTAAATTTATTGGTCCATTGTGCACTTTGGGAACTTAGCTGATAGGGTTTTTATCAGTGTTCCACCTAGAGGGGAGCATGAGCTCTAGGCGTATGCCCAGCCAAGCATATGTTTGTGATAAGGTAGCAAGGCTACTGATGTACTCTGTTGTGATAAGGTAGCAAGGCTACTGATGCACTCTGTAGTTCTATCATATGATTTGACAGTGCTATTCGATTGTGAGCCCTTATGTTCTTGTAAGCTTAACCATATGATATTTCTATATTCATGTACTTTTGACTTGATCTATACCATGCATGTTTATATCTTACGGAGTTGAAGGCTCACTCCTCTTCTGTGGATTTCAGGTAGTAGTGTAGCTCGAGAGGGAGCTAATATAGAAGACAGAGCTTATTGATTCATTCCACTAAGAAGACTCTGTGTAATTCTTTTGATATATATATATTTTTATGTTCATCAGTTTGTATTATGGTATTGTATGTAAAAGGAGTATACTCTAGAGCTCCGTAGTTAGATGTTGAGGATGATACTATTTTTGATGTCTAAATTATTATGATTGAGCTGCACTTGTTCCTTAGTGATGTGGGAAGTGTCTTTTGATCGATAAGGAACAAGAGGAAATTCTATAATGATGAAGGTAAATGTATGAATGGTGATTTCATGAATCATAGAAATGAACAATTATAATCACAACCATATATGTTGTGGATATGTGTTGTGTATGAGATCCAGGATATGAGTTTTCTACGGGTTTATAGTGGCCTTAAGCCTACCCTTGCCCTAGGACCGTCACACCACTGGAGTTGGGGTGCGACAGAGGTGGTATCAGAGATATAGGTTTATAATCCTTAATATAGAAGACAGAAAGATATGCATGAGCACTAGTATAAATGTTGATTAAGATAACTATAGAGCATAGGATTTGTGTCTTCCTTTGGTATATATATTTGCATAAAGTGTGTGTAGTGAGTCTAATCTTGTTTGTTCTTCTTATTAGTATCGAGATGCCTCCTCGCCGTGGAAGAGGACGAGGTCATCCTAGGCGAGATTTACCTTCTGAAGAAGGATTTGTGGGTGGAAATAGAGGTGATGAGATTCCTCCTATGTCACCGGTAGATGTGGTTAATATGGCTCAGCAATTAGAGCAGTTGCAGAGGAATTATGCAATGATAGTTGAGTTCATTACTCAGTAAAGACAGCAGCAGGTACCTCCAGTGCAGGCTCCAGAGATTCATGTTCCTCCAGTAGTTCCACCACCTGATGTACGTCAAGTGGAAGAGGTGTCATTCGAGAGGTTTCTTAAGCTTAAGCCCTTAGAGTATAGAGGTGAGATGGATCCTACAGATTTCCTAGAAGAAATCAAAGAGAAAGTACAGATTTTGCGGATTCCCGATAGAAGAGCTATAGAGTTTATAGGTTTTTTAATGAAAGCTGAAGCCAAGGATTGATTCAAGAGAAGCATTTCTAGTATGCTTCGGGGAAATGAAGATATTTCTTGGGAGAGATTCAAGGATCTAGTCCTGAAAGAATTTCTTCTAGAGAGTGCGAGAGAAGCTAAGTCTTTAGAGTTTGAAAGATTGGTTCAGACACCTGGTATATGTCATGACTTATCTCGGAAGTCGTGACGGTCCTAGGGTACGGGTGATGCATAAGCGACCAGTACCACGTAGAACCCAATAGACTCTCTATATGGCATGTAACAAACAAATACAACTCAAATAATTATAAAAATACTGAGGAAAATTCGACAGCATCTCCTCTAAAATAAGACTATGCCTAAAAATCAAACACAACAAACAACACTTCAAATATCATTCCCCACAATCAATCTCAACTACAGATCCCTCTGGATCTACATCAATAACTCAAAAATCAATATATATAACATACATCTCAATCATATAAAATAAATCTAACATCAATTATAATCAACATTATATATATATATATGCAAACTTATTATTATCTACATGCCAAAGTCTATATACAGTACCATGGAACTATTCTATGTATTTTCTATTACATTACTTTAAGGTTTGAATTAT
>CANXYC010380586.1:0-20752 GCA_948193065.1 Aleurites moluccanus
AAGGAACCTAAGAAATATGGTAAGAATATCTCTGTTTTTCAGTGCCATAAATCATATTTTTTTACTTCAATTGTCGTTGGTATAATATTTTAGAGCTAGTTTTTATTATATTTATATATATATATATATATAAAAAAATTGATCGTACATCTTATAGCAACGACAATTGAAGTAAAAAAATATGATTTATGGCACTGAAAAACAGAGATATTCTTACCATATTTCTTAGGTTCCTTCTTTATCTCTGTTTCGTCTTTGGAATCAGTGAATGGAGCTGCTTCTACTTTTGTTGCAGGAACATCAACCGTAATTGCTGGTTGAGAAGCAACTGGAGAAGAGGTAGTACCCGTTGAAGCTGATGTTGTTGGATTGGAAGGGGAGGAAGCAGGTCCAGATGTAGATGCTGTTGGAAATGGTGGTGAATTAACAGGACCTGATGCTGGAGACATTGGAAATGGAAAGGGTGAACCCGGAGAAAAGGCAGGATTGTTGAATTGACTATTTTGTGTATTCATCTGGTCCATCATAGTTTTGAAAGCTTGTTGCATGGCATATTTCTGAAAGAAAGGATGACCATTTCAAAAAATCAAAGTTAATTTTGTTATTTACATTGTAATAACTATTTTTCAAAGATGACAAAGCTGAACCAGGATTATGATAGTAATAAAGGAAATTCTATTGTTATACTATTAGCAAAGTTCTTGGATGAATAAACAGAAGCTTATCGTTTCATCTGACATGACTCACATGATTGATAAATTAAAAGCCAAAATAACACATGCATAACAAGGCAAGAACAATGAAGTCAAAGATGAGGGATAGGGGCAGATTCACAAAACAATGACCTAAACTCTTAAAAGCTGTCTAAATTGAGGCAATTAAATCTATAAGCATGAAATGGATCAAACCTTGCAACCCAATGGTCACTGGGGTTCACTTTATAGCATTAAATATAAAGAAAAGTTTGGGATGCATTAAACCTGAAAGGTGACAAAATGTACAAAAAGGACCTCTTCTGGAAATAGGACAAAAAGAAGACAATTTATTGACAAACTAAATAAAAAAAAATAAGTTAAAATAAATTCACGAAGGATGAGATAGAGAGAAATATGACTTTTTATGCTCTTTGGAAGAATATGTAAATTTTAAAAAATGGGAAAAGGAGATCACACTAACAAACCTACACCCACGTTTTTTTTTTAATCCGTAAATATTATTTAGTATGGTTAAACTGTCTCTAATTATTTGTCAATATATCACATGCTACACATAAACAAATGGCCAAAAGCGAAGGCAGTTCATTGAATAGCTCAACCATATGAAATTTAGATAATAAGTCAATCACTAGTGATTTGCCTAAATGCAGCTTCAAAAGTTAGTATACATAAATTATCTATATAACTTGTATCAAGGGTTCCTGTCATTCCATATTCTAATCACCAAGAGGACAAATAGGCATGAAACATGTTACAACTTTTATTCAATATCACATGATATATGTCTCAAGGATTGAGAATATTCCTGTCTACCAACAAGACTTAGCACGCTGGTTACAACCAAAATAAACAGCAAAGAGAGACCTAACCCATAGCTTAATCTCTGTAGATAGAGAGAGTGATATATTCATGGAGAAAAAGTAAAAGAAAGTGAAGCAAGGAAAATTTATAGGATGAACAAGTGAACATGGATTGCAAACTCACACCATAAATAGTAATCTCTGTAGATAGAGAGAGCAAAATATGCCTGGAGAAAAGAGTAAATGAAAGTGTAGCAAGGAAAATTTATAGAATGAACCAGTGAACATGGATCATCATACTCGCATAACATTCATGTTCAATTTGGTAAACCAACATATCCCTTTATCCGCTTCATTTGACCAACAGAACAGGTGCATCCAACCTTTGGTTTGTTTACAAAATGCCAGGCATACTTAATTATGGGAAAAGTATTTGATACTTGAGATGGAAAAGGTGTTTGAAAACCTTAGCAAGTGCTGAAAATTAAAATATTAACACTATTTCTTTTTGCATCTTCAATGATGTTTCCATTTTTTTATACTCGGTATTTAAAGAATATTGAAAAAGGAAAAGGCTGTGAATTAGAAAAATAGTGTCATACATAAAGTCATTAGCTTGAAGCAATTATTTAAAGTTATAAAATTCAGCATTTTATTTGAAGAATGAGGAAACTATTGTCTATAGATTGAAATGGTATTAATTCTATCATGTTCAAGGACAAAAGAAGGGCTGTTTGGTAGCAGGAAGCTCAAATCCTGGTTGCAGGGGTTCTCAGCAAAAGAGTTACATTTCTAGAGTCTTTTATCTCAATGATTTAAGATTTGGCAGAATTAGAGCAATATGAGTGGAATGTGAAGAAAAGTGCTAAGAATATGGAGTGTGTTTTGTTGGCATAAGCAGGCAAGAAAACTGAGAAACTAGAGTGGATATTCTATGGCAGCACAACAGAATTTAGAAATTTTAAAATAGTTTTTGATAATTAATTGAAAGGCAAAGGCCTGAATAAATTTCAGGGGTTCTAGAGATCTGAATGTTTTTTAGATAATAGGAATTTCGGAGTGGGAATTTTACAATTTAGATACTTGTTGTTTGACATTTGCTATGTTATGCAATGAACAGCGCATGCAGCAACATAGAAGTAGATTTTAAGAAAAGGAAGAAAAGAGAAGAGAATGATAGCACAAAATTCGAATAGCACACAACAAACTTAACCCAAAATGATATAATACACTTACATACATTAAAAAATAATAATAATGAAGACTAAACCAGCTGCAGCACATCATGATTTGAAAGATTGCCAGATTTTTTTTCATATGACCAAAAGGCCTTCGTTTGTTGTACTAGTGTTAAAAGCTCTAACCTTTAGTTTCCAACCAAGCCAAACATGCAATCGATTCATTGTTACGAAGGAGTTTAGAATTTAATAGAACAAGATCTATCTGACTTTTAACACCATTTCCTTGCAGACTTATATATAACATAGAAATTCTAAGATTCATAGCTAAACTCCTTAACCGTCATAATTGAGATCAGAAATACATTATAAACCGAAAATGCTGTAATTTACTAAATTTTCTACAAATTTGATCAGTTTCAAATCTTTTAGCCAAAACCATAAGCTTCAACTTCTAAACTTTTTAGGGCTAAATATTAAGACCCAGTGAAAAACATTAAACTATATTATTAATGCTGACAGCTATCAAAACGCTAATGACTCGTCAAAGTAAGGAACATCCATGTAAGATAAAGCCATTTGTTTCCAAACCTAAAGCAAAAAAAAAAAGACCACATGCTAATTCAACAAGAATTTGAAGGATCACAAGAAGCTCTAAAGCATAGTTTAAAGCATATCTTTAAGTTTGCTTATAGTCCAATGGATGGAATAATCAAGTTTTAAGATTTGCTGAAAGTAAAAAAGAGCCTTTATCACATAAATAAAACCTTAAGGTGCAAAGACTGGAATCCCATTGCTGTTGGCAACAATAATGACATGATATTCTTCAACTTTTCCAATTAGCTCTTCAATCTTTCTAGGATATTCCATAATGGAGAATCATACAGTAAGAGATACATGTCATAATGTACCAAAGCTTCTCTTTCAAATAAAAAAAGGCGAGCAAAATTAAAGAAAACACTTTTTATAAGTAAAATAAATAACCACTTTTTATCCTTAACCAAAATAAGCATAAAATTTCTACAAAGCCTCGATCAGACCAAAGGTGTACCATGTAAATGAATACCAGGCAGCTACAAAAGAGTACTCCAGATGTAATAGTAGTCAAAACAACGAAGTTAAGATGGAGGAGGCATCCATTAAGTACAAGATGAGGAAGGGTCAACTCAAATTATTTTGACATGCCCAGAAACAGCCTATGAATGCAACAGTACAGAAAAGCAAGCAGATATAAGTAATTGCAGCAAACAAAGAGAGAGGTGGACCAAAATAACAGTCTGAACTGGTGAAAAAATATTCATATAATGTACCAACGACAAAAAAAGCTTGAACCTAAATGGAGTTTAGTGGGGGGAAAAAGAACCATGTAATGTAACCAATCTCAGCTAATCTAGGATTAAAATTTCTTTGGTTTGAATTGGGTTGCAAAAAAAGGTAAGAATAAAACCACTGTTGTACAAGACTGAGAGGGCTCCCAAGCAATCTCACATCACATTTGGTGTTATCCAAAAATAGTATGATCTTTGAATATAAGTTATAGATTAAACACATAATAAGCACTAGAAGTGAACAAATATTTTCCTTTCTTTGCTCCATCATATATCCACCACGAAAAAAACGAAAAATTAAATAGAAAGCACAGATAACCTATACCTTTACCTTGCAGGACAGTAACACTCACCTTTAAATTCGTAGCCACCTGCAATTTGATCAAACATGTAGATGTAAAGCAGCAGGGACAAAAAAAAAAAAACATCTATAAATATGCATAAATTATGAAATGAGTAACAGTAAATAGTTCTTATTCTCACCCATGAAAATAGTGCTGATAACCCAACACCAACTCCAACCCAAAATAGAGGTGACCCACTACAAACACAAAATCCAATGAGAGGTTAAATACAAGATAATCCAAACTAAAAAAAAAGCCAATTAAATTAACAACATATTAAATACTAACAATTGTGAAGAAGGAGGCGGCACTGGCTGTGGATTAAACCCAACTGAAGAAGTTTGCTGACCAGTCGATGAAGAAATACTAGCAAAATGTTCAGTACCTAATCTCCCTATTAGAATCATTAATAACATTAACAATAGTAATAAATAAGCTATAAAGTGAGTGATTAATGATTATTGATTTCACAGAGAGAGAGTGAGTAATTGAAAATTTACTAATTTGGGAAAGTCTTGGATTGTGGCCGCCAGAAGTGTGTGAGTGCGCAAGGGCAGAGATTGAAATTCTGGAACTGGTGCGAGGCAAAATCCCGTAATTCCGAATCGGGAACGGGAAAGTTAGGGATCTAGTTGTGGAGAGTTGGCGAGTAACAGTAACAGTAGGGTTTTTGAGAGAAGTAGAATAAAAAAAAACTAATTTTGGTGATGAAGAAGACGACGATGAAAGCAAAACCATGTTTAGGTTTTCCATTTTCTTTCTTTAAAGAGAAAGAACTGAAAAAGAAAAAAGAAAATTAAGGTACTGCCTGAGAATTTTGTCTTCTCTGGTCTCTGTGGTTTCAACGAAGAAGAAAAACAAGAAGAGACTCAGAGAGATGTTTTGGCTTCGGCTGCTGGCATGAGGAGAAAAGGGCCAATTCGACTGACCCAACTTGGCCCAGAATGATTTCATTTTGAATCACGCAGCCCAGTTTTTAATTATTATTATTATTATTTTTTTTTGAAAAATCAGCCCAATTATTTTGATTAAAATAAAAAATTAACACATTAAATTTCTTGACTTCAACTTTTTCAATTTAAAAAAAAAAAAAGTTAAAAATGTTTCAAATTTGTGAATTATAGAAATAAATTTACATTAATCAATTAAGTTATTAAAGGAAAAGTATAAAAAAATTATGATAATCCAAAAAATCTTCAAACAAAGATAATGCATCTCTTTTGTTTGGGTCTAAGTTTAGACAACTTTTGAACCTGCAATATAAATAGATAGCATAAAGGGTCAGGCATTTGATTTGGCAAGGCCTCTGTAATGTTTAAGTTAGTAATTTGATCTCTTAAAATTATCAAAAAAAAAATTGATCAACCTTAATAGAAAATACATTTCTTAATAAAAGAAAGCTTATAATGGTAAGAATTAGCTTAACTTAATTTGGTGGAAGTTTGTATGTCTGTACGAGTGTATAATATTTTTTTTTTATATTGGCTCAACTAAACTGATAAATGATAATAGGTATACACATGGTAACCTCCTAGTAACAGAGAAGACAGGTATTTGAACTGATAGAACAAGTAAACATATTCTTATGTCAGCCATCCGATTGCATTTATACATTTGGCCACTATTACAGCAAGGCACTGCTACTATTGCAAGTGGGACGCCGCCTTAAACGTGCTTAATTCTGACACGTCAATTTTTATGCATCGATAAGTAGTAATTGGTAAAATTGTCCACCTGATGTCTTACAATAGCATCTTTTTATGACGAAGACAAGAACGAGCCTCAATGGCAAGCTTCTCCCTTGCTCAGTCTAACAAATAAATTTTCAATGACAAGGACATGCCTCAAGTGTGAGCTACTGCCTCGCTAGATTTGACGAAGGCAACCATTGAGGATAAGAATGAACTTCAAGGGTGAGTTTCTTACTTGCTTAAGGGGTCTTTTGAGTCTCTCAAGACGAGTTGCTGTCTCACTTAGGCAACTCTTGGATTTAATAGGGTCAACCTTACTAACTAATTGCTTATTCTAAAGTCATAAGTTAGCATTCTTTTAGATAGGCTTGTCTCATCTTAATTCCAAAAAGTTGGTTATTTTTATTCCGCATCAAATAGTATTTTTTTATATTTAAAGATTAATAATTTCTTGCTATGATTCTTAGTTATTTTGCAATTATTATCAATGTTTTTCTTAACTCAAAATAATTAACACTATTAATCTATAATAAAAAAAAATAAGGACTAACAGCAAGAAAGAATTTGAAAAATTGAAATTTAAGAAACTCTCTTAAAGAGTCCTTTAAAATTAAGACTCCATAAAATTAAAAATTAAAAATATTAAAGAATTAAAAATTTTAATTTATGAATAAACCTTATAAATATAAATTCTACTAAAACCCCAACGTAATCATTCAATAAGTGTGCAAAAAATACTAATTTTAATTAATTACAATAGCTAAAAAAATAATTAAATAAAAAAAATAGTTAAATGCTAACCTACCTAATTATATCTCCAATTAACTGGATAAATGATACCAAAGATCATTAAACTTTAGTGACCTTTCTAATGTGATCACCAAAAAATTTTTCTTTGCAGATGAATAACTAAAATTTTAATTTATTTATATAAGGAGGTCACTTGCCAAAATTTTCACCTGATATGTATATGTGGATAGACACGTTAACTACCCAAGTGACACAGCATAATAGTCAGAGGCGGAGCCACGTACTATTTGAGGGTATGCACACACCCTCGATTAAAAAAAATTATGTATATATTTATATGGGTTAATTATAATTTTCTCCCTGTGGGATGATCCAATATATTAAGTCTCTCCTGATATTTCAAAAATACACTAACTCCCCTCTGATAAATGTCATAATATAATACTAAATCTTTCCGTCCAATTTTGTTATTAGTCAACCCTTAGTCAACCCTACAAATATAGTAAAAAGTTAAAAATACTCTTACCCTTTATTTTTAATTAATTACATTCTATTTTTTGTTTTAAAATTTTTTTTAAAGTTAAAAAATTTGTTTATTTTTTAAAAAATAATTTAAGAAGAAATTAAATTATTAACTAAATTATTTCTTCTTAAATTTTTTAATACAAATAAAAATTTATTTTCATATTTTTGACAAATTTAAAAATATAAAGTAAAAAATATTTTTTAAAAAATATTTTTATTTTTTATTTGTTATTTTTTAAAAAATAAAATAAAAATATTTTTAAAAATATTTTTTAAATATTTTTTAAAAATATTTTTATTTTCAAATTTGTCAAAAGTATGAAAATATATTTTTTAATCCTAAAAAAAAATTAAAGGAAAAATAGAATATAATTAATTAAAATTAAAGGGTAAGAACATTTCTGTCTTTTTACTACTATTGTAAGGTTGACTAACAGTTGACTAATGATAAAATTGGACGGAAGAGTCTAATAGTATATTATGGCCTTCATCAAGAGGAAATTAATGTATTTTTGAAAGGTCAGGGAGATTTAGTGTATTGGGTCATTTTACAATGGGTAAATTATAATTAACCTTATTTATATTATATCAATTTGTAACCCCCTAAATTTATTTGAGTGCTCTCCTAAATTCATAAAATATTAATATTATAACATCCATTAATTAAATCCACCAATAAAAAAATCAAAAGAAAATCTTACTATCCAAGTCTACAAACAAATATATGAAAAACCTGCAGTCATTGACAGTCCTATGATTATTAAAAAAATCAAATAAAACTCAATTGATCTATCTATTAATTATTAATTTTTCTTGTATTTGTTTAAGCTCCTCTCAACTCATGTTTCATCACGTCATCTTCTTTTTTAAAGTTTCATTTTACTCCTTTTATTTTTGTTTATTTCTTTTTCAATTACAACTAAATCCCTTCTTAAATTTTAAGTAAACTTAGTCTTTTGCTAAATCAACTCAAGTTTTTATCTAACTTTAATCATCTCAAATTGGTAATAGGTAAGCAATAGTTTTATAAATTGTTTAGATTTTCACTATTAAAACTAAATTTCATGCATATTTTCTTTTATATAGTATATTATGTTTTTTATATTACTATTTTGATAATGATTTTTTTATTGAATATTCAATATGAGAAGATTTAAGGTTAGATCAAAAATTAGATTTTTTTTTATTCATCAATTTTTTGGAATTCATGTACTTATATTAAAATTTGATCAAGCATTAGATTATTTGTTTATTTATACATCATATCAATTTAATTTTTCAATATTATTTTTTAAAAGGTTTTAGATTAAAAAATATAATGTAAATAGGTACTCTTTGACCCTAGAGTCTTGGCTCTGTGACTAATAATAGTCCTCATTATATTAGTTCATTTTTGGCGCCTTGTACATCTTATAATAGATTAGAGTTTTGAGATTTATTTAAGGAAAAAGTACAAATAAATACCATGTGATTTCGCATTTTTTGCATTTGGGGCCTATGATTTTTTTTTTTTTTGTGACAATTCAGGGTTGTAGTTTTCATCGTTAGATACTTTAATGATATTTTAGTTAATACGTTAATATTATTGACATGTCGTCCACGTGGCGCCATTACAAAAAATTTTAAAAAAATTACATTACAAAATTTTTAATTATTTTTTATTGTATTATTTTATGAATTTAATATTTATAATTAAATCAACTTTTAATAATCAAATTACAAAATTTTTAATTGACGAAATTTTATACCAACATTTAATAATTAAATTACAAAATTTTTATTATATTATTTATTATAAAATATAAAAGTAATGTAATTCATTTTTATTATAAAAATCTAATGATAATCTTATAAATTAAACTTAAAATTATGTATAACTTTTACCTAAATTCAAGTTATTTAAATATAAAATTACGAAAAAATAAATGAACTGCTTAAAAATCTCTCAAAAAAGAGTTGGTTGCTAAAAGTAATGTAATTCGTGTTTTTTTTTTTTTTCTGACGTGGTGCCATATTATCGATGTGGCGCCACGTAATCGCTAATGTAACACCATGTAGATGACACATCAATAATATTAATATCGTTAACCAAAATATCACTAAAGTGTCTAACGACAAAAACCACAAGTTTTGAATTGTCAAAAAAACCATAGATCCCAAATGCAAAAAGTACGAAACCACAAAGTACTTATCTGTACTTTCCCATTTATTTAATGGTCTTTCATTGGCTTGGGATAAAGGCATCATAAATCTCTTAGTGGAGGGTGATAGTTTGGAGGTAGCTAACCTTATTAACAGAGATGTTAAGGAGATAAATGAGGCTACTGTTCTCATTAGAAGATTAAAGAGGTCGCTCAATAGGAGATGAAATGTGGTGATCAAGCATATATTCAGAGAAGCAAATTTCAATGCAAACTGGATGGCTAATTTGGCAAGCAATTGGCAATCATCAACTGTATATTCATCCGTCATGCATTTTTAGTTTGCTTCTAAATAAGATTTTTGAAATTTCATATTTTTGAAACTGTGTAATGTGATTTTATTTATTTATTTTTCTTTTCTCAAAAAATAATAATTATTATAATGTTAGTGAAACTTTATCTTTCAACCTAATTCAACTTAAATTTAATAACAATATATTTATAAAAACCACTTTAAAACGCATAAATTTTGTGACAATAATCTAATAAAATTATAAGCCTATTTTAATTTCTTCATTATATGAGCTTCTTCAATTGCTCCATCATTTTTTCTTTTATGATTTTCTATATTTTTCATTTGTTTATATTTTAGATGTAATAATTCTTATGAATTAGAATTATACAAAAAATATTTATTAATTAATTTTTTTTATACTTGGTTGTAATTTTGTTGGTAATTAGTGAATTATCTGAGATAAGGTTTTAGGTAATTGGACTTTTAATTCATCTCAATCACATGCATACACCAAGGGTTGAGGAGTTGTTTAAACAAACTTAACTCGATGTGGATATTTTCTTTTTTACTATTTATAAAGAGGTAGATTCATTGATGTTGATTGAGATAGTATATGATGAGGAATAAATATGAAGGTACAAGATTAGGCCTCATGCATCTCAAGCCCAATTTATGATGAAGTAGCCTTGTGGATTTAAACTTGGATAACGAAGGCCTAAAGGAACTATAACTTGAGGATAACATCACTCAAGCTCCCTACCAAGAAGCTCCAAGCTCTCTCTTCGACGACACCTCAAATAATCTCTATAGGATGATCCTCTCAGCCTTTCTTCACTCTTAAGTTAGTCAACCAAAGGTAATAAAACGAACTTGTCCTATCCAACAATTATGAGATAATGATCCTCCCAACCTTTCTTCACTCTTAAGTTAGTCAACCAAAGGCAATGAAACGAACTTGTCCCATCCAACAATTATGAGATAATGTTTAGAACGTCATGATCAATGATGCCTTGCAGTATGGTAGTGGCAACACTCCACTCAGGGAGTAGTTAGTATGACAGAAAGAGTTTGACATGACTAGCAATTGATATGTTCTTTCCAGCTACACATTATCTCTTTTCCCTCTACGATGATAGCACAAATCCTTTTGATATATCGAACAGTTCACAACTAAAAGTATAAACTGGCATTCCCAACTACCACCAGGTTAGTTTTTTCCTTTATAATTTCTTACCCCTTTCCTCACTAAAATTATTCTCTTTCAAGGATTGATCGTCTTCTTCCTTGAGAATTAACCTTAAATTTAAGTTATTGATTTTGGCATCGAAGAGGTTTTGTCAAGTTTAAGCTTGGCACCTTGATGCACTATATTCCTCTTGTAGGTTTATGGACTCAAGTTTTATCTGGCCTAGGCCTATAAAGAGGTCCATCACACTTCTTTAAAGATCCTTGTATTATTAGATGGCACCGTCTATGGGAAACACTCAATTCATTCATTAGATCTCTTTTATATTTTCTTCTTTCTTTGAGGAATGTAACATTACAAATCATTTCTTTCTCATACTATAACAAATTTCTCTTTCTTAGATCTCAAGAAACTCTCTCATAAAAAAAATATCCAAAAAAGAAAGGCTAAATACACCAAATATATCCACCCTTCTCAAGCTAAGCACCAAAGGGGGAGACCTCAATCCCTAGAGACCATGTTACTTCAGTTAAAAACACTTTGAGCTCTCAAATTGTAAACCATTCTCAACTCTTGGCCTAACCCCAGTTAATAGCTCCCTTAATGTTCAACTCCTTATAAACTTAGCTATTCAATTTAGTAATAGCCTTCAAACACTTCAAGCCCTAGCTCTCCAACAAAACCCCCATGTACATGACATTACTACAACACTTGAAACCACATTCCGTGGTGTAGCTAGACGTCTTATTTCTCAAAAGGCCTATGATTCGGTAAACCAGGTAAAAAGAGGGAGAAAATGAGATAATAGGGGAAAAGAATAGAGTTAGAGAGTATAGGGGATTGGTCTAATAGAAGGAGTTATCCCAATAGAAGAGAATACTTAATTAAAGGAAGTAAAAAAGAGGCTAATAGGAGACAAGAGAGGGAGAACTCAGGGAGAGAATCAGATCACCTTCAAGAAGAAAAGATAACAAAACTTCTTGAATGAGTGAGGGGGTGAAAGAAAAGAAGGTGGTGAATGAAGGTATCATAGGTCAGAAAAAGAACTAAATAACCGAATGAGACAATGAGTATAGAGGTAGAAATATGCATGATATAAGGGTGGTTATAAGAGAAGAAATGGCTTATGTTGGTGAACAACTCAAAAGGAGAGGAGCTAAGAGTGATGATAGTAGCTTATATGAGGCTCGCCCTACTAGATGAGCCAACGAAGAAGAAGAGGCGTCGAGCTGATATGAACCCTAATATATTATTTATATAAAAAATTATTATTATTTGTTAGATATTTTTTTTTTCTCATGTATATTAGCATGTACATAAGTATGTTTCTATTCATCATATATACAATAAAATGCATTAACTAATCCTATGTAAATTAATTTTTGAAGAAAAACTTATTGTAAAAATTAATTTTTAGACTTATTTTATAATTTTAAAATTTAGTAATACATATCTATGTGTATTATAAATATAAAATCAAGTATATTAATTAATATTATATTATTAGATTTAGGGATAATTATTATAAAGTCCCTGTATTTTGTTATATTATACTAAAAAATTTATATGTTTTCAAAATTATACTATAAAGTCCTTGTATTTTGGTTTCTTTAAAATTTGAGATCTTTCTGTCAAAAAATTTCCATTTTTCTGTTAGTCAAATCCAAAATGTCAAATTTTCATTAAAATTTTTATTTTAATACCCTTATCCTTTTCATCCCCTTTTCATCCATTATTTGATAACCTTTCTTCTTCTCTCTCCCACCTTCCAATCCCCATAGATCTCTCCTCTCCTCAACCAATAATAAGAATGGTTTCTCAACTATCTTTCATTCCACTTTCCTCAAACCCATTGCCTGTTATTCACAGCAAACCTCTATTTTTTCACCAACCAGCCAAAACAAAAGTTCCTCCTATTTAAGTAGAAAAATGGAATCTTCACAGCTCACCACCAAGCTCCACCTTGCACCTATACTCACAAGATCGGTGTTTCCTACTCCTTCCTCCTTAATCACCCGCACCTAATCGCCACCACATTCTTCGTCACTCACCTCTTCGACCAATCATTTTCACCTATACTTCTTACTCCTTTAATCACGACCTTACATCACAATTGTAGAGCCTTATTCACAATCGCAAATACTAATCTCAGAGAGGCTACAATACTCATCTCTCTTAGCCAGTACCAGTTCGAAGACAATGAACCAGTCTTACAATACTCCCTTTTTGTTAGTATCTAGTATGAACTATTTTGCCTGAAACACCAAGTCCCAACTACTCCATTTTGATCTTTTGAAATGTCCTTGGTGCCTCTAAAAGCATAAACTTTTGACATATATCAAAATCCCAATTCATGAACTTGGGTCTGCATCCCAAACGAAATGAACCCAATAAGAGTGTTATCCGACAACAACCCGATTGTGCGTTTAAGAGCTGATTTAGTAAACCTAAACTCCTCCTCGACCATATAAGTATCAAGAACAAATAAGAAAATATAAATTGAAAAAATTGAAAATCGAATTCAAAAAGGTCTTTGTGTGTATTTTATTTTATTTTTTTAGTTTTGGTGGAGGGAGTAGCGACCCCAAGAGAAAAGGAGAAGAGAGGGGTTACCGCAAGAGAAAGAGAGTGTTAGAGAAAGATAGGAAAGAGAAGGAAATAGATATGCAAATGGTGGATGCAAAGTTTTTCTATGGAAGAAATTAGGCGTTAAAAACTGGTTGCTCTAATTCCCCATCCATCTTTACATTATTGTTATTTCCAATCCATATGTGACAAATTAAAATATTAGTATTATTAAGGTTTAACCATATCTAAATTTCATATATAAATCCTTTTATTTAAGCTTTCAGGTGAAATTTAATACCATTAAAGTTTAGTTTATTTGGAGAAAAATAATTTACTCATCATATTAAAAATTTACTTATCATATTATTAAATTTGGTGGTGATGGTGGTGGTGTGATTGGTTTTGGTGTGATTGAAATTGATGGTATCTAAATAAAAATTAGAATAAAAATAAGGGGTATTATAGACTTTTTACATAAATTTAACCGAATTTTAACAAAAAAGACCTCAAATTTTAACGGGACCAAAAGGCAATGACTTTATTGTATAATTTTGAAAATATAGCGACTTTTTAGTATAATATAACAAAATACATGGATTTTATAATAATTATCCCTTAGATTTATAAATAAATTTAGGGTTAAATATAATTTTTCCCTGTAGAAAGACCCAATATACTAAGTCCCCCCTGACCTTGCAAAAATATACTAACTCCCCCCTGACGAATGTTATAATATACTACTAGACCATTGCGTCCAATTTTGTCGTTAATCAACTGTTAGTCAACCTTACAAAAGTAGTAAAAAGACAGAAATGCCTTTACCCTTTAATTTTAATTAATTACATCCTATTTTTACTTTAAATTTTTTTTTAGGATTAAAAAATATATTTTCATAGATAAATTTGAAAATATAAATATTTTTTAAAAATATTTAAAAAACACTTTTTAAAAATATTTTTAAAAAATATTTTTATTTTATTTCTTAAAAAATAACAAATAAAAAATAAATATATTTTTTATTTTTTATTTTTAAATTTGTCAAAAATATGAAAATGAATTTTTTATTTATATTAAAAAATTTAAGAAGAAATAATTTAATTAATAATTTAATTTCTTTTTAAATTATTTTTTAAAATAAAAAATAACAAATAAAAAATATTTTTAAAAAATATTTTTGTTTATTTTTTTTAAAATTTGTCAAAAATATGAAAATAAATTTTTTAGCCTTAAAAAAAATTTAAAGCAAAAATAGAATGTAATTAATTAAAAATAAAGAGTAATGATATTTTTGTCGTTTCACTACCCTTGTAGGGTTGACTAAGGGTTGACTAATGATAAAATTGGACGAAAGGGTCTAGTAGTATATTATGATATTCGTCACGGGGGAGTTAGTATATTTTTGAAAGATAAGGGGACTTAATATATTGGATCATTCTCCAGGGAGGAAATTGTAATTAACCCATAAATTTATTATGTTAATTAAATTTCTCATTAATTAAACTATTCTTTAACATTCAATTGAATTCAAATTTTTTTTTTTTTAATTTGATGAGATGGCAAAATTGTGTATGTTTTCTCTTTATTTTAGGCTTATAAATATATATATATTATCACGTTCCCAATTTAGTAATATGATGATCCTAGGATGTGGAAACCCTTTTTATTACCAACACCCATAGAATCCCACTATAATATCTCATTCAGTTCAGTTATCATGATATTCATATATTCTCACACTATCATTCGCTATCTCATCATCATTAAGCTTATCATTACTTTAAAATTCACAACACATATTAAGCATAATATATTAATTTAGCAATATTAACATTAGTTACATATCAATTTTTATACAACTCAGGTCTAGTTCCCGAAATACCATGGAACATTTAAATCACAAAATATATTAATATACATATAACTTTACATTGGAAAGAGGACTGGTTCCAATAATTGAAGAAGAAAGCCTTTGGAACCACTTATAAAATCACTTTGAACCTGAAAAATATTAAACTAAAAAGTGAATAAAAATATTCAGTGAGTTATAAATATGTCGTTATACTAATATAGGCTTGGTAACAAAAAAAAATTAGCCCATCAAATGGTCAATGGTTATAATCAATGAAGTATAACAAATATAGTGAGTCAATGGTGAGGTATAAGATAAAAGGTATCAATTATAGTTAATACAATCACAATGTATCATGAAACAATGAAAGACTCATAATCACAATGTATGACAAAATTAAAAGCATGTTAATGTAACAATGATTAGCTACAGTTCTGTAGCATAAACAGTAATAATAACATAAAGTTGATAAGACCTTATGGTTATAACAATAATCCTTTCCTAGTAAAGGTCCAATAGACTATTCATTATGTACAATGCAGATGGTACTCATCTGCTACCTCATCGGTAGGTAATTCCATCATGTTGTTATATAATTGGCACTTTAGGTCCAATAAGCATATTTGGTATAACATGAATCAATAGGGAACAATGTATCAAGAATCAAGAAATAAAACTAAGGGAAAAATGGGTCAGTATTATTTGGCTAAGGCTAGATTTGGTACCATTGTGACAAGTTCTTTTAGGCATTTCATCGAACACTTGTTGAATATGAAGTTTAGGTCGTTGGGGCATTTCATCGAATATTTGGTATGCAATATAAAATCAACAAAATAGTGGCATTTCCAAGGAAAAGGCAATCGGCCAAATAACCAAGCAATAAGCCAACAATTCAATCAAGCTCAGGGTTACACAAAATTGCAAGAAAACATAAGGAAATACGTTATATAACTATTTGACTAATAAAGAAAACACAAAAGGGGAGGGGACAAGGTCATTCAGCCAAAATAAGGGAATTAGGAGGACGTTTTAATAATTTCAAAGGTAGCCATTTTCATGCATAATAACACATTACTCACCTTAATCACTTGATTGGTAAAAAATATAAGTTGAGTTTCAATTCTCAAAGTATGCACTTATGCCCTTCATCACCTCTTTCATCATCATTTTCATTTCCCGTTTGTACTACATGATCAAATCAATATGGTTTAAGTTTTATTTGAACATAAAAATTCAATTTATAAGTTTGAATTGAATTAAACTTAACTAATCCTAACTTTAGAGTTTTTTTGAATATAATGAAACCCTACTGGCAATTTTGATTCAATCATCTGTATTTTGAGCTAAAAATATTGAACCAGTCCGCTTGAGGATCAACATCTCCTCATACACATCAAATTTTACAAAACTGTTTTACAGGTGTATAGATAAGACATAAGCCTATAATTTTTATGTTTTATACTTTGCTAAAATCTTTTATTAAGACCATGAAAATTATAGTATAAAATTATGATTCAAAAATCTCTAAACTCCAACCTTTAACTCCTTTTCCAAAGTAACTTAAGTATGAACTTCCTTCATTTCTACTTTTTCTTACAAATCATTCATATTAAATTTATAGCCTATATATCACAAAATATCAAAATATAACTTTCATTTGAATTATTTCTCATCTAACCTTAATCTTAAGTGTTATAACTTAGAAACCCTAATCATTAGGTTACATATTTTCATATAATTTAGGTTATATTCATTATATTATTATTTATTCTAAATATAACTAACAAAAATTGATTTAAAACAAAGAAATAGAATTTTACTTTAAAATGAATTCCTATTAGTAAAGTCTCCTCTTCTTTAAGTTCTTGAATCTCTTTTTAATCTTTAATTTTTTTATTCAAACTTGGAAAGAGATATGGATTTGTAGACTTGATGTTTAAGGGTTGTGAAATATTGAATTACTAAGAAAAAGTAGAAATAAAACATGGAAAGGGGAAGAATGAAGCTCTTGGCTAAACATGTAAAATAGGAGAAGAAAATAGAGTTTTCTAGGCTTTTTATGATAATTTAGTATGGGTCCCACTATTTTATGAATTTACACTCTGACCCTTCAATTTTTACTTATTTATATATTGACCCACTACTTTTTTTATTTACATTTGTATCACACTTTGATTTCCAACACTAAAGATCTACACATCTGCCATTATTCATTTAATAAGGGTTTCTATGTATTATTTGGTTAATTTTATTTTTATTAAGTTATTAGGAGTCATAAATTAAGGTTTTGTAAATTCATTGTAAACTAAACACTTCTAGAATTAAATAAAAATCTATATTCCTATTAATGTCATATAGTGTTCCTAGGTATAATGAAAATTTTTAGGGTATTACACTCTATTCCCTTCAATAAAATTCTTCCTCAAATTTTAATTTACTGCCAATTCACTCATGAATACATATTCCTTTAATGATCTCCATATAGTTATCAATCAATATATTATGAACTATATTATACCAACTCCTTATTCCCATATATTCTTATTATACTGTTAGTTACTAATACAACATCAATACATGATTAATAATCATTATTTTATCTTCTTTAACCACTATAAGCTTTTATTTACTGTTGATGATAATTATGCTCTTAAACTCTTATTCTTCTATTCCCTTAGTATTAAGCTAAACTAGATAACAACACTCTCAATAAAATGCATTCACTATTGTTGTCAACAATATATGAATTATTAATCCCAAATAAACCTCCAAATCATAATTCATACTTAATTTTATTTCTTATTCATATTATACACGGGTCATACAACTATTAAGCTATAGTGATCATTAATGTAATCAATCATTTTAATATTACTAATATCATAATATTAATCTTGACCATTTATTTACCTCTATTATCTAATATAAAGCCTTGAAGTAATTAACAACAAGTCCTCAAAACACAATACTAAACATATATACACTTTTTTTTTTTAAATTATTTACCCTTAATGTTACTTAGATGGAATCTCAATCATACTTTTCTTACTTAATGATTATCATTAATATCAACATAAAAAATTACAAATCATAACCTCCAATTTGCCAATCATTTACAATTCATTCCATAGATAATCAATTAGTAACCCTAATAAATTTAAGAATCAATCCTCTATTCCTAATCTCCCTATCAATATAACTTATATAATTTCAATAAAAAACTTTATTTTTATTCAATACCATACATGTTTAATTATACACAATCTTCCAATTGATTCATCTTAGCTTTCATTATTACCCATTCATGTATTACATCATTATATAACAATATATACTAATACTTATAATCTTTAATCAAATCCTTTCTAATCCGTATCGAACCTCAAATCATTATGCACATCATCCATACTTTTATTATCACCAATCATGCCAGATTCTTAAAAATTCAATCATTTCGTTAGTCTTGTAATATCCACTATTTTGAAGTGTAATTTGTCAATTTTATTTGTTTGGAGAATTTTAAATTTTAAATGAGAAGTTTGAAAATTTCAGAAACTTTGTTTTGAACTGTAGCAGAATTCAGTGTTGGCCATTACTTGCTCTTAAAGACATAATTGGATAAAGTGTAAAATATGAAAGTTGTTAATTTATGTTTTAGCTATAATTCTGTGAAATGGTTTGATAAGATTCTGAATATGTGATAAGTTGTGTCTATTTGAGCAAGGTTGGTCTGGATGAGAATTTCTGCAGGGATGCAGTACATGTTTGGAATTTCTGGGAATGACTGAGGCAGAATTTATTGAAGTTGTACACATGAAATATGTTTCTGTGTGTGTTGAGATGATTTCTGTAAAATTTCAGAATTTTTGGATAAGTATACCTCAGTGGAGAGTATTTTGTATCAGGGCTGTTCGGTTGGGTTTGATGCAGGAGTCTGGGTGACTTTTGGAGAGTCACCACTGTCTGAGTGTTGATTAGTTTGATATGAAATTTGTTTGTGTTGTGCTTCTGTCTGTTGATTTTAAGTGGTAAGAAGAATCGATGAGTTTGGATTAGTGTGGCTCTTTTGCGAGCTGGCTTAATGTGGGATGTTCAGACAAGAGTTTAACTTAGAAGTAATTGGTTATGGAGAGCCAGCATTAAGCGAGAAGGCATGTTCGCGGACTGGCAATGCGAGGTGGCATTTTAACGAAGAGCTTTGGCGAGAAGCTTTTGGCGAAGAGCTTTTGGCAAAGAGAAGTTAGCGAGGAAGCATCGTGCGAAGAGAGGTATGTGAGGTAGCAATTTGCGAAAAAGCAAAGAGGCGAAGGAGCATTGCCGAGGTGGCTAATGCGAGGATGAGTCGCGAGGAGAGTCTGGCGAGGTAGCATACGCTAGGTAGCATATGCGAGCTGGATGTGTGAGGCAGCAATGCCGGACTAAGATTGGCGAGTTAGCAAGTGCGAGCTGGCCAGGTGAAGGAGCTTTGCCAAAGCAGTCCAGCGAAGGAGCTTTGCCGAGGCAATTTGGCGAGCTGGGCAGCGTGTTTCTGGGCAGAGGTCTATTTAATCCCCAGCACCCAGTAGCGATTTTTCACGCTTTATCCCCTCTTCCTTCCTTTCGTAAAATTCAGTTTTCTTCTATATTTTTTTCTAAGGCAGTAAGGCTTAGATCTATGTAATAGACTTCTAGATTAGTCTATTATTAAGGCAGAATCATCAATTTGAGCAGAGTTTTACAGAAAACTTAGTTTGAAGGAAATAAGGTAAATTTTCTTCCTAAATCATTTCCTGTGGATTTAATTAAGTCAATGGGTTAGGATAATTAATTCTGGGTATAGAGAATTTATTGTTAGTGGTTTACAGCAATTAATGATAGTTAATGTGGGAGAATTTTTTTTGAGGTGTAAACTGCTGTGAACAGTAACTCCGAAATTAATATGGAATTTAATGCAGTTTTTCTTTAAGAGAATTAATGGGTTATTGTTGGGAATTAAGAATAGAGATTCTAAGATAATTGTTATTAGGAAATCATGTGGAATATCGCTAATTTGGAAAACCCTAATTTTATGTGTATGGGATTTTCGTAGGAGGAGAACCTAGAATTTGATTAAGGAAATTAAGCAGGCAGTTTGCTAAGGAGAAATTTAAGGAAATTGAGCAAGAGGTAAGTATGAACATTTTGTTTGATATCCATTCCTTGGAAGCAATACAACCAATTATTGTTACCTTTGTTATTATTTCACACATAAATGTTCATGGATTATATATTGTGAATGGCTTGATCAATATTCTTGGATTAAGCCCATATGTTCTTGCTTGTGAACCCGATGTAAATTATTGATGTATGATGATGGTCTTGCGACCAATATGCCTTTTTGTGATTGGAACCCATGACCCATG
>CANXYC010380738.1:0-13101 GCA_948193065.1 Aleurites moluccanus
GTTGGACACCATTTGGGAAAAATCCCAAATGGTCGAACCATGAGTTTGTGGTACATTTGAATTTCTTTTAAATTTGTATCCATATTTATTTATTAAATCAACCTTTATATTGTTATACAACCTTGATTCATTGATACCTATCATTTAAATATCGAACCTCATTTTGTTGTATGAAATTATCCTAATACCAACTTTTGATTGACATTGGATATTGTAAATGGCATAGCCATTATTGAAAATGAATATTGATAGGATTGATACTGAACTGATTGATTGATTGATTGAATCCGGATGCCATTGTTGTAAATGGTATCCCTTGTTATTGACCTTGGTATGGTTATGATAGAACTTTCGATTCGATAGGGGAGTGGGGGAAATACTGTCGACCTTGTGCACATTGTATATTTGTACCCTAGCTGGGAAGGGTTATGGTCCCGGTCATAGGGCCTGATCAGTCTTATGCTTATTTGCCCTGTTATGGATGATCCAGGACCTACATGGTCCAACGCATTTGATTGTTTGGAGATTGTATGATTTTTTTTCATGCAGTCCATCCTTGTATCTGTCATTCCATATATGATACCAAACCTATATATTGAATTATTGGCTTTATTGTACCTCGATATTTATTTGGTACCCTATTATCTGATTAATTGATACCTTTGCTATATAATGCCTATTATTTATTGCGATGGATATGAATTCACTGAGTATCATCTATACTAACCCCTTTTAGGAGAGGATTAGAGCTACAGAATCCAGACTTCTACTTCTCTGGAAATTCTGCCACTGATTTCAGATGTATTGACAGTTCCTTTATTTTGAACAATATTTATTTTGGTGTTCATAATCTAGCTGCTCCATGGGTATGTACGGGTTAGCTAAGAAATGAACATGTAACTGATGATAGTTTTGTTAAATGGATGATATATATTTAATAGGATATTTTGTGGATTCATATATCAGATATTATCAGAATGTATGGCAGATTAATAGAATGATTGGAAATTATGAATGTGATTTATATGTATTGTATAGAATTGTTAGGATTGTTATGACTAATATTGGGTTCTACGGGTGTCGGTCGCCATTGGCATCTCCCATTCCCTAGGACCATCGCGGCTTGGGAAACCGGGTCGTGACATCCAAGTGACGAGTTCCAAAGTGTAAGCTGGTCAGCATCAACAGATCCAACGGGGTAACCGTCAGCTCCCCGCAAGGAAAATGAAAGGTGTTGGTGGTGTCCCACCATCACTCAGCCAATGCCTTGATTAAAGCCACATTGCTCTCAGGATTGGTTTTGACCTTTAGGAAGGATACAAAACTAGTAGGCTCTAACAGGGGCTTTACTGGAGTTTCCTCAGATAAAGCATCAGTGAGATAGGCTAAATTTGACCTAGCCCCTCTATTCCTAAGCATGGTGTTTTAAGAAAAAAAAAATTGAAAAAAAAAAGAGAAAATAAATAAATAAATAAATGAATAAATAAAGAAAAATGATAAAGTATATGTACCTCAAGTCTACCATCCCAAGAAACATGTTGTTCGGGTTCCTGCAGCAAGTTTTTCGGGTCAGGATTATCTCGTAGGGCCTCATAGCTATGGTGTCCCCGATTGCTACTTTCAGAAGTTGAAGCCATCAAGAGAAAGAGGAAAAATCTTTAGATAGAAAATCTAAAGAGAGAGAGAAATGAGAAAATGAGGAGTGAAGGGAATGGGAGAATCTCATACCTATTTATAGATTTTGAGAATCTCATAAATGATCATCATGTCTCCAACTTGGCCAAAAGTAAGGAAACTTGTATTTCTGGAGCAATTCAAATTGGAATTAGGTGCTGTCAATTTTGTTGAATTCGTATGATTTTTCTCTATCCATAGAGCTATCATTTGCCTAGATTAGACATAGGAAGCTTATGTAATTCAGAGAATGATAGAAACAGAAAAATACCAGAAGGTCCCTTTGCCGGTTTGTTTTCTTAAGAGCTAAAAAGATATCTCTACCCATTTCCTCGGTCTTCATCCGATCAAAGGTGGAACTCCGGTCTGAAAGAGCACTCCGTCCGCTAACATCCATAAAAGCTAGGGCAAAGGTATGGTTTCTTAACTCATCTTCTTTACTTTGGTAGAGTATTAAAATAAAGAATCAAAACATGATAAATAGGGCACAAAATCAACCCACCTTCGCTAGAAAGAAGAACAGCGTGGGTTTTGATTCCCATTCGACGGGATACGCAGGCAAGCTGTATAAAAGCTTCAAATCCAAAAAAAACAAAAACCATCTCTTTTTCTTTGATTATTTGCTTTATTTTATTTGTTGAATGTATTCTTTGGGAAATGTTTGATCGACCTTGAACCCATAAGGGCTAGAGTTAATATCCCCTATTTTGAGATTTTGAGGTGTAATAATTTACTTTTATCGCTTTCTTTCGATTGTTTTACTTGATTACTTATATTTCAATTGTTCATGCATTTATTTACTTGCTCATGCATCTTATATGTCAATCTTCATAAAAATCATTTTAAATCAAGGTTAAAATTAAAAGCCAAGATCAACCGAAAACCTAGTCTCCGAATCCTCTTTGGTTTCAAAGACTAGTGCACTTTTTCCTTTGGGATAAAATTAGAGTCAAAATGGGTTTTTACCTTAAATTTTCCCAATAAAAAATAACTTAAGGTGGCGACTTCAAAACATCAAAATCATTTTCAAATAAAAGGCGCTAAGGCCATCTCCTCCGTGAGAAATTGCCCCAAATGAGCATTTAGATCCCACATTTGTTTTAAATGGACCCGGACACGGTGCTCGGGCGAGGCCTCACATGCCCTAGGACAGTCGCGGTCCAGAAAAGCGGGTCATGACAAAGGTGGTATCAGAGCATCTAGGGTTATAGACTGTGAATCTAGGTTACAAATGAATGGTGACTGAATTACAGGGGAATAGTGATTAAGTACAAAATAGGGTAGAATTAAGTATACCATGGAGCATAGGATTTCTTTTGTCGTCCTTTGCTGTTATCATCTGTTATATATTATTATTATGCATTTCTGTCATTTTTTGAGACTGTTTCCATTTTTTTTTTGACAGATTACAGAGATGTCTGGTGATAGAGACAGAGATACCAGGGAGGCAGAGGTAGCCTTCAATGAGTCATTAGTTAGAAAGATAGCAGTATCAGAGGGTCCATCCTGATCCCAACGAACTACAGAGGATATAGAGAGGGGCGATGACTCCTAAAGAGTGGAGACGATGAGGGGGATGATGGAGTTACAGAGAGAGTTAGCTGATTTAAGACGGGAGAGACAACAGGTACCTCCACCACTTGCTCCAGCAGTAGTGCCTCCACCTGTAGTACTCGAGGCAGTTCCAGTGGCATTGGCTCCTGTGCAGCCAGTGGGGGCTCAGAGGGAGCCAGCTATACAGGGAGGCCGAAGAGTGATTGATGAGGGTGGAGTATCGATGTTTAGCTTCCTAAAGCTAAACTTACCTGAGTTTAAAGGAGATAAAGGTAATGATCCTATTGATTTCTTGGGTTGTTACTTAATGGTAAGGCATGGATGTGGTTTTCGAGATGGATGGAGCCCAGGTTATATGGAGAGCACCCACCTTCATGGGCAGAGTTTAGACAGGGCCTTATTGATGAGTTCATTACAGAGGGTGTTAAGACCCGTAACTTGGTTAGATTTGAGCAGCTTGAGTAGAGGGACAGATTTATGGAGGAGTACGCGGAGGAGTTCATTCGGTTGAGTAGGTATGCTGCTCATATTATACCGACAGAGGCTGACTTGATTAGTAGATTTCGGAGGGGTTTGCACGCTGCTCTACATAATGCTTTACTTGCTATAGAGTTCACTTCTTTGACTACAGTGATTGATAAAGTTACACAGATGGAAGAGAAATACAAGACAGAGAGGGCTAAGAGGGGCCAGAAGAGGAAAGGGGGTCCTGGATCACAGGTTAGGAGAGGGGAGAGCAGCTCCCATCCTAGGGGACAGCTTGTGGTACAATCAGTGCCTGCTTACTCTCAGGGTTATTTTAGGTCAGTTACACAGGCACCCAACATTCCTACTTGTGGGTTTTGTGATAGGAGACATGGAGAGGAGTGTTGGAGATGGACTGGTGCATGTTTGAGGTGTGGCCAACAGGGCCATTATGCTAATACTTGTCCATTGAGGGCTGACTAGCAACCATCTGTCACAGTTTCTCAGCCAGTGGTACAGGCTAGTCATAATGTGGTTAGAAAGGCTACAGCTAGAGGCAAAGGCATGAGAGGACAGGCTCCCAGTGGTAGTCAGGCTCCAACTAGTAGGGGCCAGGGCAGAGTGTTTTCTGTTAACACCCAGGATGCCCATAGAGCAGACAACATGGTTACAAGTACCATCTTGATTTAGAATGAGATTGCTAATACCTTATTCGATTCAGGTGATTCTAATTCTTTTGTGTCACCATATTTTGAACCTAAATTGAATAAGGAGAGGAGATTGTTAGATGTGCCATTGATGATTGCTACTCCTATGGGTGATAATGTGGATGTTGATTATTACTACTCTGATTGCATTATTGAGATTGATGATCATATTTTGTGTGCTAATTTGATTGAGTTGCCTGTACTAGAGTTAGACGTTATATTGGGAATAGATTGGTTGACGAGGCACCGGGCAGTTATAGACTGTTATCGGAAGAGAGTTAGATTCCAACCTGAGGGGCAGTCAGAGTTTGAGTTTCAGGGTGACATTCGGGAGTTCCGAGTTAACCTGATTTCTGCTATCCAGGCTAGAAAGATGATTGGGAAAAGTTGTTCAACCTATTTAGCACATGTAGTGGATGTACAGAGATCTTTAGTACAGTTGGATCAGATACTGGTGGTCCGAGAGTTTCCTGATGTATTTCCTGATGAGTTGCCAAGATTGCCCCCTAATAGGATGATAGAGCTTAAGATAGAGGTGCATGCAGGCATAAACCCAATATCTATTCCACCATACAAAATGGCTCCAGCTGAACTGAAGGAATTGAAGATACAGTTACAGGAGCTATTAGATAGAGGGTTCATCAGACCGAGTAGTTCTCTTTGGGGTGCACCGGTATTATTTGTGAGAAAGAAAAATGGCTCATTAAGGATTTGTATAGATCACAAACAACTGAACAAAGTCACAGTGAAGAATAAGTATCCATTGCCACGGATAGATGACTTATTTGATCAGTTGCAGGGAGTTAGCCATTTTTTGAAGATTGATCTGAGGTCTGGGTATCATCAGTTGAAGATTAAGCAGAGTGATATACCCAAGACTGCTTTCAGAACCTACTATAGACATTATGAGTTTTTCATGTTGCCATTCGGGTTGACCTATGCATCGACTGTTTTCATGGATCTTATGAACAGGGTGTTTAGGTCTTATTTGGATAAGTTTGTCATTGTATTCATTGATGACATACTTATCTGTTCCAGGAGTGAGGAGGAGCATATGGAGCATTTGAGGATTGTATTGCAGACACTTCGGGAGCATCGGTTATATGCTAAGTTATCTAAATTCCAGTTCTGGTTAACCAAGGTGTGTTTTTTAGGTTATGTGATTTGCAAGGATGGGATTAAGGTGGATCCTCAAATATAGAGGCGGTTGCTAATTGGCCACAGCCTACTAGTGTTTCAGAGGTGCGCAGTTTTCTGGGTATGGCTGGATATTATAGGAGGTTTGTGAAGGATTTCTCCCAGATTGCAGCTCCACTGACTAGACTAATGAGGAAATAGGAGCGGTATGTCTGGATGGATGAGATTGTCTTACCAGTGCTCCTGTATTGGCATTACCAGTTAAGGGGGAGAAATTCACAGTGTATTGTGATGCTTCATGGATCGGACTGGGTTATGTATTAATGCAGATGGGTAGGGTAATTGCTTATGCTTCTCGTCAGTTAAAGAAGCATGAAGTAAATTATCCGACTTGTGATCTAGAGATGGCAGCTATGATATTTTCCTTGAAGATTTGGAGACATTACTTATATGGATAAAAATGTGAGATATATATTGATCATAAGAGTCTACAGAATATATTTCAACAGAAGGATCTGAATCTTAGGCAGCGCAGGTGGGTAGAGCTTCTTAAAGATTATGATTGCGAGATTCTTTATCACCCAGAGAAGGCCAATGTAGTAGCTGATGCTTTGATCGGGAAATCGATGGGTAGTCTTACTCATATTGTGATTGGCAGGAGGCTATTGATCGGAGAGATGAGGGAGTTGTCGAATTTGGGAATAGAGTTAGATTTGGATTCCCAGGATCGGAACCAGGCTCTAATAGCACAATTTCGGGCGAAGTCACTGTTGCTAGATGATATAAAAGTGGCTCAGGATAGAGATCCTTATCTACTGAAGCTTAAGGGAGAGGTACAGAATGGGAGGATGACATAGTTGAAAGTGGAGGATGGGATACTCAGATGTGGGAGGCGTATTTGTGTACCAGAATTTGATAGGCTATGAGATCGGATCATGCGAGAGGCATACTATTCTGTATACAGTGTACATCTAGGGATTACCAAGATGTACCATGATTTGAGAGATGTTTATTGGTGGCCAGGGATGAAGAGAGATGTAGCTTAGTTTGTGTATAAATGCTTAGCCCGTTAGTAGGTTAAGTTCGAGCATCAGAAGCCATCAGGGCTACTTCAGGAGATAGAGCTGCCAGAGTGGAAATGGGAACAGGTGACTATGGATTTTATAGTTGGTCTGCCATGGACTTCGATGGCATATGATTCTATTTGAGTGATTGTTGACCGTCTGATGAAGTTTGCTCATTTTCTGGAGGTAAAGACTAGCTATATGGCAGCTCAGTACGCACAGTTGTATGTGGATAAGATTGTGCGGCTTCATGGAGTTCTTTTGGTGATTATTTCGGACAGGGGTATATAGTTTACATCTCGGTTTTGGTAGAAATTTTAGGAGGCTATGGGTGCCCAGTTATGGTTTAGTACTATATTCCATCCACAGACTGATGGGCATTCGGAGAGGACGATCCAGACGTTGGAGGATATGCTCAGATTGTGTGTTCAGGATTTCAAAGGTAACTGGGATTATTATCTACCATTGATAAAGTTCTCCTACAACAATAGTTATCACTCTTCTATTGGTATGGCTCCATTTGAAGCACTATATGGTAGGACGTGCAGATCTCTAGCGTGTTGGGTGGAGCCGGTAGAGAAGCAGCTAAAGGGGCCAGAATTAATCAGAGAGACTATGAAAAAGGTTCCTATGATCAGAGAGCGGATGAGGACTGCCTTTAGTAGGCAGAAGAGTTATGTTGATCCGAAGAGGAAGGATGTACATTTTGCAATTGGTGACCATATCTTCCTTAAGGTCTCACCGATGAGGGGTGTGATGAGATTTGGGAAGAGGGGTAAGTTATCACCAAGATTTATAGGCCCATTTGAGATTCTTGAGAAGATTGGTAGTGTGGCCTATAGATTGTCTCTTTCACCCAGTATGAGCCACGTACATCCAATTTTCTATATATCTATGCTGCGAAAGTATGTGTCTGATCCATCGCACATTTTGGAGGTTCAGGATGTTGATCTTAGTGATGACTTGTCTTATGAGGAGCTACCTGTGGAGATCATTGATAAACAAGTCAGACAACTACAAAATAAGCAGATCTCGAAGGTTAAACTACTTTGGAGGAACTATTCATGGAGGAGTGCACTTGAGAGAGTGAATGGGAGATGCCCTATAAATTGTAGGGGGAAGAATGTAATACCCTATAAATTGTAGGGGGAAGAATGTAATACCCTATAAATTCTTAACTCTCATATGCATTAATTAATTCTCAGAATGTGGTTCATTAGTCTTGAAATGATGGGAAATAATTTTAGAGACAAAGTTAGAAAGCGAACTTGAAACTTTTCCGGAAAGCGGCGGTGTCGAAAACACTGCCGAGAAATTAGCAGTCCGGTCAACGGAAGAATTTCTGAAGTTGATCTGGGGGTAAAAGATCACCGTAATTTATGTTTAATTTTGATAAAAAGAAAGAAGTGAAAATCAATTAGGAACACTGAAAAAGTAACTAATGGCAAAATGATAAATTTAAGGAAGTTTAAGGTGAATAGTGGGAATTGGTCGGTCGGGGTTACAGAATGACTCCAGAACTATTTTTATAAATAAGGATAAATTAAAATAAACCTATTGACTCCCTACTTTGATATATAAATCTTAACAGAATTGACAGAATAAATTATAGAAGGTTTTGGACTAAAGTGTGATGGATGGAAGTTCGGGGATTAAGTTGTAATTTACCAATATGATTTTTCAATTTATTTGTTACTTAGCAAAAATTTGCTCATCTTTCTTCCTCATTTCTCTCTTTGGCTGAAACCATTGTATCATCATTTTCCAAGCAATTTTCTTCATTTCCATCAAAGTTCCTTAAGTAAAATCATAGAAAAATATAGTTTTGACTTAGTTCTATCTATTGCTACCATTAGTTTGCTTGGAGGAGTAAAGAATTTCAAGGAATCAAGGAAGGAGGGATTCGACCACTTTTCCAGTTTAAGGTAAAGAGCTTATTTGTTGAGTTTAATTGATTATTTAGATGTTATTTAGGTTGAATTGAATGGGTTTGGTGGTTAATTGCATCAATTGATGCAAATTTGATGAAATCCCTAATTTGGTTGGCTATTTTGAAGTTGTAAGATATGAATTGATAATTTAATGTTCATTTATGTTAATTGATGTTAGAATTAGTCAATTGGATATGATTCAGAAACTAATTGATAGTTTATTTGATGTAGAATTGGAATTGCAACCAAAGTGTGTTATATAGGCTATTTGAGAAATTTGGTGAAATTGGCTTGTGCAAAGGTGATTTGGAGGCTTAGATGAGTTTACAATGCATCAAATTACATGCCTATATCATTGAATTGTTGATTGGAACCTTGCCCAAAAATCCCATTATTGGGCGAACCATGTTTACTATTCATGGTCTTTGATTTTCCTTTGAAATTCCATGCTAATTTGATCCTATTTGATGATTGTTTAATTGTGTTTCTTGATGCCTATACCTTGTTTGCCAATGTGACTTTGTGTTGATTGAATTGGGCAAGTCAAGTTTGCACCAAAACCTAACCTATTGGCTTGCCATTGTATGCCCACCATGTATTTGATGAAATGCCTAGTTCATTCGCCTTTAGTCTATTGGTTTGTATGCCATAGGCCTACCAATTGAATGCCATCATCACCAGCGACATTGGCATGCCAATTGACCTACCATTTTCTGTCACCGAACTAACTTTTGTTTCATGTCTTTCCTTATTGCTAAACCTTTTATCATTAATTGTATATTGTATACGACATTGCTATTGATCATATTGATAACTGAACTGATGGATACTGAACTGATTGTTATTGGACTGATTGATATATGGATACCATTTTTGCTTATGGTATCCCTTGCTATTGATCCTTATATGGTTTGGCAGAGCTACCGATCCGATAAGGTAGTGGGGAAATACTGTCGGCGATGTGCACATTGTATTACTGATACCCTAGCTAAGAGGGGTTATGGTCCTGGCCATAGGGTATGATCAACCTTATACTCATTGATATAGATATGATATTGGAGACCTACATGGTCCATACTAATACAGATTACTGGAGATAGTATGATTTCTTTTCATACAGTCCATCCCTTTATCTGTCTTTTCATATGATATCGAGCCTATATGATATTCTTTGGCTATACTGTACATTGACATTGATACTGTATACTGTTATCCTATTGACTGATACTATTGTTTATTTGATGCCTATTATTTATTATGGATGCATGTAAATTCATTGAGTATCATCTATACTCACTATTTCATTGTTTACCCATTTCAGGAGAGGAGTAGGTAGCAGAATCTCGTCTTCTGTCTTTTGTGGATTTCTGCTTTAGACATTCTGATGTATATATATATTCTGACATTACTGTATATTTATTTTTGTGTTCATTATCTAGCTGCTCTATGGGGTATGTATGGGTTAGCTAGGAAATTAACATATGATATATATATATTGATGATGATATATTGAGTTATATGATGATGCATGATATGATATATAACTGTTACAACCAATTGCAGAATAATTACAGAATGCATGACGAAATAATAGAATGAATGGTAACTAATCAATATGGATAATATATTATGGTTTATAGATTATACATGTGATACTGAGTTTTACGGGTGCCGATCGCCATTGGCATCTCCCATGCCCTAGGACCGTCACGGTCCGGGAAACCGGGTTGTGACACAAAATCTATAAATAGGGGTGAGGTTTTCCTATTCTCTTCACTCTCATTTTCTCATTTCTCTCTCTCTCTAGCTTTTCTCTCTATAGCTCTACTCTTTTTTTTTTATGGCTTCAGCTTCTGGAAGTAGTAACTGGGGACACCATAGCTACGAGGCCCCACGAGATAATCCTGACCCGGAAAACTTGTTGTAGGAACCGGAACAACATGTTTCTTGGGATGGCAGAATAGAGGTACATATACTTTATCATTTATTTATCGTTATTTATTTATTTATTTATTTATTTATTTATTTATTATTATTATTATTATTATTATTATTATTATTATTATTATTATTATTATTATTATTATTATTATTATTATTATTATTATTATTATTATTATTATTATTATTATTATTATTATTTAGAACACCATGCTTAGGAATAGAGGGGATAGGTCAAATTTGGCCTATCTCACAGATGCTTTATCTGAGGAAACTCTGGTAAAGCCCCTGTTAAAGCCTACTGGTTTTGTATCCTTCCTAAATTTCAAAACCAATCCCGAGAGTAATGTGTCCTTGATCAAGGCGTTGGATGAGCAATGGTGGGACACCACTAATACCTTTCATTTTCTATGCGGAGAGTTGAAGGTTACTCCGTTGGATCTATAGATGCTGACTGGCTTACACTTTAGAATCCATCACTTGGATCTCTACTTTGACTGAAGGGTTACCTTTACTACTGAGGACATGGCCCGGTTTATAGGTCAGGATCCCCCTCGGGATCGCATATCAGTGCCTCGCACATGGCTTCAGGCTCGGTTGAGAGAGATCGAGCCATTTACTGAAATGATGTTTGATACTGAGGCTGTTGCTACACTAATGATGCCGATCCTAGCTGGAAGCATATTCGGTCATACCTTTCGTGATACTGTCAACTTGAACATTCTGCCAAGCTTGATAGATATGACTGTATTGGGTGAATATGATTGGGCTGGCGCTATTCTAAGCACCATGTATCGGGAGATGTGTGATCTATCCCGAGGAGCTTTTAATTCCTATGGAGGGACTTACTTCATCTAGGAGATATGCTTTCTGCATCTTTTGCTGATGGTTCTCTTTGCACCTTTGGATATAATTTGAATTGGGAGGTACTCTCTGTACCTTTTGGGAGGTACTCTCTGTACCTATTGGTTTGAACTGGGAGGTACTCTCTGTAACTATTTTGAACTTTGCTTTCTGACTTTTCTGTTTAACATGCTTGAACCAGGTATGGGCCTATGAGTACTTTCAGACACTTGCCCCCACTCTTAGCAACCCTAGACTAGATGTTTTTCCAACCGGCATCCGGTGGAACAGAGAATATTGGTCTAGCCCCGGTGTACGTGAATTTAGGACTATTCGGGCATTTTTTGGCAGCTTTGATGCTTTCCAGGTATTTTACTGACTTTATATCACCCATATTTCATGGCTTTACTCACAACAAATCTTTATGCAGGTTGTGACGAAACCCTATATCGATAGGATGCCATTGATGCCAGTAGAACTTGACCCTAGTACTGCACTGGCTTGTTCCCGATTGTTGCTCCGCTCACCATATTACAAGTTATACTATTTGGGAGAGAGAGAGTCCGAGTCTAGACTATCGGTAGGTGGGTAGTTCCGGTACACCCACCGAATGACATGAGATGGAATGTGGATATCCGTGCTCCTGATGAGGCTTATACTGGGCTTCCCATTCATCTGTATGTGACATCCGGGGATAACTATACGATATTCTATCGCATTCATCTGATGGGTCCCGTTGATGATCCATGTAGACAAATGGAGCGTTCATCTGACATTGCTGGTCCTTCTTCTGCCAGACCAGGTCAAGTTCATAATGTGGGTAAGTCAAGAGATCCTTCTTCAACTGACCCCACCATTACTCCTGAGACACGAAATGATCCTGGCTGGGTCGTCTTGGGCCCCAGCTACTTGCTCCCTAAAGATATCTTCTATATCAATGCACATGGAGAGATGCGAACATTCCATCTTCCGGATGCGGTCCATCCTCATACACCAGACTTCCCTAATAACCCTGAGGTATGTTGATGCTCTTTATGCTTTTGGTTCTGCTTTCAGAAATGATCCTTTAGCTTGTGATACCTCCTAGTTTAGCCTTTGAAAATGATCCTTTAGCTCGTGATACTGTAACACCTCAACCTAAACCCTATAGGGACCCTTAAGGGGGACTTAGGGGGAATTTTTTTTCTTTCTTTATAATAAGCTCATATGATGTATATATGCATGAAATTGATAGTTATGCATGTTATATGACTTAATTTTAGGCATAGAAGTGGTTTAAAGTCAGTTAGGACAAAATCGGGAAATTTTCAGTTTTTGGTGAACTAGGGGCAAAATGGTCATTTTACAGCCCCTTCGAGTTTTTATAGATTTAGCATTATATTTGAAGAAAGAAAAGAATATTGAGCGGAGAGCCGAGTAGGGCTCGAGGGCAATTTGGGGGGTTATTGGATATTTTGTATATAAGATGAGTCCTTATGCATAATTTTACATGATGTGCATTATATATGCTATATTATTTCATTTAAGCCAATAAAACCAAGTTTGATACCTAAAAACCTAAACAGTGCAAATTGGCTCGTAAATAAGCCCGCTGAAACGACTAAAACTGACCTAAACTTTGACGGGCCATAAAATGAAAACCAAAAAGCCAATTGGGCCACCACTTGGCCCAATCATCTAGTCTCGATCTAAGCTTTGAAATGGTACCTCATGGGCCACCTAATTCTTTTGGTAGCCTAGTTAACCAGAAAGTACCTAAAAATCCCAAAACGGACCCGTAATTTG
>CANXYC010380796.1:0-12889 GCA_948193065.1 Aleurites moluccanus
TTAAGTCCTAGCAGCCTCTAAACCATTTCTATGCCTAAAACTAATTCAAATAACATGCATAAATACCAATTCCATGCATAAATACATATTAACATCACTATATAAAGAAATCAAAAATCTCTCCCCGAAGATCTCTATAAAGGTTAGGTTCCAGTTAAGCTGAGGTGTTACATTAGAGTAGATGAATATGAGTTAAATATTGATGTTTAAGAAAATTATTAGTATTTATTATGGATTTTAAGCAAGATATATATAGATTTAGAGTTTTGGGTGAATAGTAGTTATTCATCCCAAATTTTCGTATTTCCTTAATAAGTGATTAAATTGATGTTAGAAAACAAATTAGGATTCTAAAAGATGATTAGAATCATAAGGATTTATCTTATATGAGTATGTTTGGGAATAAACCCTAATTATGAGTATTTTGGGATTTGTCATAGGAGAAGAGAACTCAAGGAAATAAAGGAGATTATTAAATGTACATGTAATTGAGGGAAATACAAGGATAAATTGTTTTGAGGTAAATATGAACATTGCATATGAATATTGTTTCTTTGAAATTGATTGTTCAATCCTTCCTAATATTCATATATATGATTCTCATGTTTCGAAATATTGTATTGTGAACCTATGAAATGAATTTCCCATGATGTTCTCAAACAAATGATAAATTGTTCCATATAAACACCTTATACATTGTAAATGACTTGGTCATTCTTCCTTAGACTAAGCTCATGTGAAACTTGTTTGCTATGTTGAATGATTCATGATTATACATTGATGGTCTTGTGAGCAATATGATTCTTTATGAAATTCAAGCTATATGACCTATGATATGTATATGTATAGAACTCTCTTTCTAATGAGAGTAAATTCATTGGTCCATTATGCACTTTCGGAATCTAACTGATAGGGTTTTTTTATCAGTGTTCCACCTAGAGGGGACCATGAGCTCTAGGCATATGCCTGGCCAAGCATATGTATTGCGATAAGGTAGCAAGGTTACTGATGCACTCTGTTATGATAAGGTAGCAAGGTTACTGATGCACTCTGTTATGATAAGGTAGCAAGGTTACTGATGCATTATGACAGTTATATTGTATGATTTGATAGTGTTATTCGATTGTGAGCACTTATGTTCTTGTAAGCATAACCTTATGATATTTCTATATCCATGTTCCTTTGGCTTGACCTTTGCATTGCATGTTTATATCTTACTGAGTTGAAGGCTCATTCCTCTTATGCGGATTTCAAGTGATAGTGTAGCTCGAGAGAGAGTTAATATAGATGACAGAGCTTCTTGATTTATTCCTCCAAGAAGTCTCAATGTAATTCCTTTGATATATATATATATATATATATATATATATATATATATATATTATTTTATATTATGGTATTTATATGTATGAGGAGTATACTCTAGAGCTCCATAGTTAGATGTTGAGGATGATTTTATTTTGATGTCTGAATTGTTACATTGTGGGTTGTCCTTGTTCCTTATTGACGTGGGATGTATCTTTTGATCGGTAAGGAATAAGAGCAAATCATATGATGATGAATGGAAATGTATGAATGATGATTACATGATTCATAGAAATGAGTATTTATGATGATAACTATGTATGATGTGGATATGTATTGTGTATGAGATCCAAGATATGAGTGTTCTACAGATTTATGGTGGCCTTAAGCCTACCCTTGCCCTAGGATCATCGCACCACCGAGTTGGGGTGTGACAAAGGTGGTATCAAAACTATAGGTTTATAATTATAAAGATAGAAAGATAAATAGATATGCATGAACCCTAGTATAAGTGTTGATTAAGATAATTACGGAGCATAGGATTCATCTCTCGTCTATGTTTTGTCTTCCTTTGGTATATATGTGCGTTAAGTGTCTGTAGTGAGTCTGATCTTGTTTGTTCCTATTATCAATATTGAGATTCCTCCACGACATGGTAGAGGATGAGGTCGAGGCCATCCAAATGATATTTTCCTTCTGAAGAAGGTTCTGTGGGTAGAAATAGAGATAATGAAGTTCCTCCTGTGCCACCAGTAGATGTGGCTAATATGGCTCAACAATTAGAACAGCTGCAAAGGAATTATGCAATGGTAGTTGAGTTCATTACTCAGCAAAAACAATAGTAGGTACCTCCAATGCAGGCTCCAGAGACTCTAGTTCCTCCAACAGTTCCACCATCCACTGTACCTCAAGTGGAAGAGGTATCATTCGAGTGATTTCTTAAGCTCAATGCCTCAAAGTATAGAGGTGAGGTGGATCCTACATATTTCCTAGAAGAAATTAAAGAGAAGGTATAGATTATGCGGATTCTTAATAGAAGATCCATAGAGTTTGTTGGCTATTTGATGAAGGCTAAGGCTAAGGATTGGTTCAAAAGAAGTATTTCTGGTATGCTTTTGGGAAATGAAGATCTTTCTTGGGAGAAATTCAAGGAATTGGTGCTGAATGAATTTCTTTCAGAGAGCGTGAGAGAAGCTAAATCTATAGAGTTGAAAAGATTGGTTAAGACACCTGGTATGAGTGTTTCAGAGTATGCTAGGAAGTTCAATCAGTTGAGCAAGTTTGCTCCAGGTTTGGTGCCTAGAAAAGCGACACAAATTCAAAGGTTTCGGAAAGGATTAGTGACTCCACTGTTTAAACTACTAGCTGCTCTTGAGTTTGAATCTTACTCTAAGCTAGTGGATAAGACTAGGGTAATTGAGAATAGAGAGATGGAAGCTAGATCTGAAAGAGCTGAGAATAAGAAAATTAAAACAGACAGTTCTTCTAAACAAGAGAGTGGGGTGAAAAGTATGGGAGTGACTCATCAGTCAGTTTCTCGGAATGGGTATAGAGGACCTTCAGAGAGACTATAGCAGAGTCGGACTACCTCTGGACCCACTTCTCATATGAGCCATGGTTCAGCTAGCTTTCCACCATCTAGGACTCCTAGACCTTTGTGTTCTATGTGTGGTAAATTTCATAATGGCCTTTGTCATTATGTAATAGGAGCATGCTTTAGGTGTGGACAATAAAGTAATTTACTCAATAATTGTCCACAACCATCCTTTAGAGATAAACCTCAGGCTTCTCAGACTACAGTTTAGATGGATAGGGAGAGGAGTGTTAGTCAGTAGCCAGGTGCAAGCCAAGGCATTTTAGGCAGGACTCTAGAGGTTGGCAGAGGGTCAGTTCAATATGTGGCTCAAGCTTCGGGGTCAATTCCTATAGGTAAAGGCAGAGGCAAAGTTTTTGCTCTAGCACAGCATGAGGCCTAGGCATATAACACGATTGTTATAGGTATTCTTTCGATCCAAGCTTTGAATGTTAGAGTGTTGTTTGATTTAGAAGCTACGCATTCCTTTGTGTCATTATGTTTTGCTAAGAAATTGCATGTGCCTTGTGAGTTGTTTGAAACTATGTTGATTATTTCTACTCATTTGGAGGAAGAGATTGAAGTTCAGAACTTTTATCCCTCATGTGTGGTTAGCATTAGTGGCAAGAACTTGAATGTAGATTTGATTAAATTGCATGTGTTAGAATTTGATGTGATTTTAGGCATGGACTGGTTGTCCAAGCACTATGCTACCATAGATTGTAATGGGAAGAAGATAGTTTTCAAGCCACCTTCAGGTAAGGAGTTTGAATTTCAAAAGGAGAGGAGCGAAGTACCATACAATGTGATATCTGCCATTGGGGCAAGAAAGTTGTTGAGAAAGGGTTACCAAGTATATTTGGCTTATGTCTTGGATACTTGGAAGGAAGTGAAAGGCATGGAGCAGATTCCAATAGTTAGTGAGTTTCCGGACATATTTCCTGAAGAATTACCAGGGTTACTACCAGATAGAGAGATAGAGTTCGGTATCGAGTTGCTATCTGGCACGAGTCCGATTTCTATTCCTCCCTATGATATGGCACCGATTGAGTTGAAATAATTGAAAGTTTAGTTGCAAGATATGCTTGACAAGGGATTCATCAGACCTAGTAGTTTGCCATTGGGAGCACCAATGCTTTTTGTGAAGAAGAAAGATGGTTCTATGAGATTGTATATCGACTATAGACAGCTTAACAAGGTTATCATTAGGAACAAGTATCATTTTCCAAGGATAGATGATTTGTTTGACTAGTTACAAGGTATTAGTCATTTCCCCAAGATATACTTGAGGTCAGGTTATCGTCAGTTGAGAATTTGGAATGAGGCTATTTTGAAGACAACTTTTTAGGCCATATATAGATATTATGAGTTCTTAGTGTTACCATTTGGATTTACTAATAAACCATCCACATTTATGGGCTTGATGAATAGGGTGTTCAGGCCATTTTTGGACAAGTTTATCATTGTATTCATCGATGACATCTTTATATATTCTAAGAGCAAGGATGAGCATGAAGAACATTTTCAGATTGTATTGCAGGCCTTAAGAGAGCATCAATTGTTTGCCAAGTTCTCTAAGTGTGAGTTTTGGTTCAATAGTATTTATTTCTTTAGACATATGGTGAGTAAGGAAGGACGTAAAGTTGATTCGAAGAAAGTGGATGTGATCTTTAATTGGCCTAGACTTATAAATGTTTTCAAAGTTTGAAGTTTCTTGGGTTTGGCAAGGTATTATAAGAGGTTTGTACAAGATTTTTCTATTATTGCAACTCCTTTGACCAAGCTTACTCAGAAGCAAGTGAAATTCCAATGGACGAATGCTTACAAAGAGAGTTTCCACAAGTTGAGGACTTGTCTTACCATGACACCTATTTTGCCTTTGCTGTCAAGAGAAGGAGGATATACAGTGTACTGTGATGCATCGAGAGTGGGACTTGGATGTGTACTTATGCAACTTGGTAGATTGATATCCTATGCTTCTAGACAGTTGAGGAAGCAAGAGGTGAATTACGTTACGTATGATCTTGAAATGGTTGCATTTGTATTTGCGTTGAAAATATGAAGACACTACTTGTATGGAGAGAAGTGTAAGATCTTCATAGATCATAAAATTTTGAAATATATCTTCTAGTTGTAGGATCTCAATATCCAACAGACGAGATGGATAGAATTACTAAAAGAATATGATTGTGAAATTTTGTAACATCCATGAAGGGATAATGTGGTGGTGGATGCCTTGAGTAGAGAATCTTAGGGAAGTTTAGCCCATATCCAAGTTAGTAAGAGATATCTAGTGAGAGAGGTGCAAAGTTTGCATGATATAGGGATTAGATTGGATCTATCATAGGTGGATGTGCTTATGGGTTATTTTCAAGTTAAACCAGTACTTATTGATCATATAAGAGACGCGCAAGATAAGGATCCTCAGTTGGTAAAGCTAAAGAACAATATGGGAACATAAAGAGCTTTAGGATTTGCCATGGTTGATGGTGTACTAAGACTGGGCAATAGATTATGTGTTCCAGCTATGGATGGATTGAGAGATGTGATTCTCAAGGAAGCTCATCATTCCAGCTACAGTGTGCATTCGGGTGCAATAAAGATTTACCACGACATCAAGAGTTCTTATTGGTGGAGTGGAATGAAAAGAGATGTCGCATAATATGTAGCTAAATGTCTAACTTGTCAACAAGTTAAGTTCGAGCATCATAAGCCTTAGGGACTACTTCAATATTTGCCATTGCCATAATGGAAATGGGAGAGAGTGACTATGGATTTTGTGGTTGGATTGTTAAAGGCTTCAAAAGGCCATGATTCGATATGGGTTATTGTTGATATATGAACCAAATCAGCTCACTTCTTACCAGTCAAGACGACTTATACGGCTTTTCAGTATGCACTGATTTATGTTGATGTGATTGTCAAGCTTTATGGAGTTCCAGTTTCTATCATCTCAGATAGAGATACTCAGTTCACCTCAAGATTTTAGCAGAAATTGCAAGAGTGCTTAGGTATATAGCTTGATTTCAGCACAATATTTCATTCATAGATGGATGGGCAATCAGAAAGGACAATCCAAATTCTAGAAGACATGCTGAGGATGTGCATTATAGACTTTGGAGGAAATTGGGATGCTCACTTGCCGTTGATAGAATTTGCCTACAACAACAACTACCATTCAATGATCCATATGTCCCCTTATGAGGCTTTGTATGGAAAAAAATGCATATCTCTCTTGTGTTAGAATGAGGTTGGAGAAAAGTATATCGAAGGACAAGAATTGATAAGATATATGTCAGAGAACATTCCACTGATCCGAGAGAGATTAAAGACAGCTTTTAGTCGCCAAAAAAGTTATGCCGATCCAAAAAGAAAAGACCTTCAGTTTTCCATTAGAGATCTAGTGTTCTTAAAGATCTCACCAATGAAAAGAGTTTTACGGTTTGCAAGAGAGGTAAGCTATCTCCACGATTTATCAGACCCTTTGAGATTCTGAGCAAGATTGGAGAGCTTTCATACAAGCTAGCATTGCCACCTAATATGGGTAATGTGCATCCGGTATTCCATGTATCGATGCTTCAGAAATATATAGCCGATCTTTCTCTTGTGCTACAAGTTTTGGAAGTAGATCTTCAGTAAGACTTGACGTATGAAGAGATTCTAGTCGCCATTGTGGAATAAATGATCAAGAAACTACGAATAAAGATAAAGAGATGGTTAAGTTCCTATGGAGTAATGAAGCAATGAAAGAGTGCACTTAGGAAAGTGAATAGAGCATGCAGGATAAGTACCCTTATCTATTCCAATAGGAAGGAAAGTCTTAAAATTTGAGGACAAATTTTCTTAAGGTGGGGAAAATGTAATACCCAGTACTTGGAATAGTAGAGTAGATATGTGTTTGTTTGTTTGTCTAATAAATGTTAGCATGTGTATGTTATATATGCATGGTAGATGATATAGAATGCTATGTTGAGTATAGACTACTCCTAGAATGATTATATGTATTGAGACATAACGAGTTATGATTGATTTTGAGGTATTAAGTATGTGCATGTGAAAGTTGATTGAGTTTGGATAAATTAGAATGGAGAAAATATGAGAATTCTTTACCATCGGTTATTCAGGGGAGTGAAGATACTTTTCACCACCTCAAAGATAGTTCACCACCCTGAAAATACCTTTCACCACCTTGAAGATAGTTCACCACCTTGAAAATACCTTTCACCACCTTAAAAATAGCTTTCACGGGTGTGAGACATATTTCACCATCGTGAGAAAATATTTTGTGTAAATTAGCCAATTCTTCATATTTGTCTTCACGGGTATGAAACATCCCTTCATGATAGTGAAGAAATGTTTTGAACCAAACGTGGGCAGTGGCCTTCATAGCCATGAACCCTATTCACAGGTGTGAAGACACAAGTCTATAAATATCCGACCCTTCTTCTTTATTTTCAGACTTCATTTATTTTCGTTTCCTTTTCTTTCTTTTTTCATAAATACATTTCAACCACCTATAAATTCATTAAATTTTCTTCTTAAACACTTACTTCATATCCATTAGCACAAGAATCAAGAATCAAACCTTTAAGAACATCAAGATTTCATATTTCTTAAGAATTCTTCATTTCTAGAAATTCATGGTAATTGTTCCAAACTTCAATCCAAGTTCAAGATAAGTTAATGTATGGTTAGAATAGATGAATATGAGTTAAGTATTGATGTTTAAGAACATCATTAGTATTTACTATGGATTATAAGTAAGAAATGTATGGATTTAGGGTTTTGGGTGAATAGTAGCTATTCATCCCAATCTTCCATATTTCCTTAATAAGTGATTAAATTGATATTAGAAAACATATAAGGATTCTAAAAGATGATTAGAATCATAAGGATTTATCTTGTATTAGTATATTTGGGCATAAACCCTAATTGTGAGTATTTGGGGATTTTTCATAGGAGAAGAGGACTCAAGGAAATAGAGGAGATTATTGAATGTATAAGTAATTGAGGGAAATACAAGGATAAATTGCTTTGAGGTAAGTATGAACATTGCATATGCATACTGTTTCTTTGAAATTGATTGTTCAATCCTTCCTAATGTTCATGTATATGATTCTCATGTTTCAAAATATTGTATTGTGAACCTATTAAATGAATTTCCCATGATGTTTTCAAACAAATGATAAATCATTCCATATAAACACCTTATATATTTTAAATGACTTGGTCATTCTTTCTTGGACCAAGCTTATATGAACCAATTTGCTATCTTGAATGATTCAGGATTATATATTGATGGTGTTGTGACCAATTTGATTCTTTGTGAAATCCAAGCTATATGACCTATGATATGTATATTTATATAACGCTCTTCCTAATTAGAGTAAATTCATTGGTCCATTGTGCACTTTAGGAATCTAACTGATAGGGTTTTTATTAGTGTTTCACCTAAAGGGGACCATGAGCTCTAAGCATATGCCTGAGCAATCATATGTATTGCGATAAGGTAGCAAGGTTACTCAAACGCTCTGTTATGATAAGGTAGCAAGTCTACTAATGCATTCTGACAGTTCTATTGTATGATTTGATAGTGATATTTGATTGTGAGGACTTATGTTCTTGTAAGCATAACCTTATGATATTTCCATATCCATGTTCCTTTAGCTTGACCTTTGCATTTCATGTTTATATCTTACCGAGTTGAAGGCTCACTCCTCTTCTGTGGATTTTAAGTGATAATGTAGCTCGAGAGGGAGCTAATATATAAGACAGAGCTTCTTGATTCATTCCTCAAAGAAGACTCTATATAATTCCTTTGATGTATATATATATATATATATATTGTATTATGGTATTTATATGTATGAGAAGTATACTGTAGAGCTTCGTAGTTGGATGTTGAGGATGATATATTTTTTATGTCTGGATTATTACATTGTGGGTTGCCCTTGTTCCTTATTGATATGGGATATATCTTTTGATTGGTAAGGAGCAAGAGGAAATCATATGATGATGAATAGAAATGTATGAATGATGATTACATGATTCATAAAAATGAGTATTTATGATGATAACTATGTATGATGTGGACATGTATTGTGTATGAGATCCAAGATGGCCTTAAACTTACCCTTACCCTAGGACCGTCGTACCACTGGAGTTTGGGTGTGACAATGATAATGGTGGTTATGATGTGGATGAGTTTGACTTTCGTTAGAGACATAGAGAATATTGGAAAATTGGGACTAAGTGTAATCTAGGAATCAAATTATATTATAATAAAATTAAAAAATTATTTTTTCTTTTTTCTTTGTTAATTTTTTTAACATAAAAATTAACGGATGGACTTAATATATTAACAAAATCAAATATTAGAGATTAATTAATTAGTTTCTCAAAATAAAAGGATGTAAGTGTTAATTATACTAAATTTTAAGAACTAAATAGCAATTTGCCTTTTGTTAGATGGACTATTCTCAAAAGTTCAGAATAAATGATAGTTCATTTTAGTACAAGCACTTTCAAATATGTTTATGATCATAAGATTTTTATTTGGAGGTGTATTAATATGAAAAACAATCATCTCTATTTGTCTTACTAGCTAATTTGCATGAGATATTAATATATAATAAAAGTGGTGAGTCATATACCATTTGACATGATATGTCACAATAAATAAATGGACAATTATAAAATAAGTGAGTCGAAATGTAAAGTTAGATGATGATGTGTCACATCCTAATTTTAGACTATGACGGTTCTAGGGTACGGGTAATGTCAAAGGTGACCAGTATCTCAAAAAACCCATGCTATTATTTTAACTTAACTTTTACAATCATTACTTAATTTGTGATATATTTTAGGTGATAATTTTTTTTTTTAAAAACATCATAATAATCATGCAGAAAAACTGACAAAGTTTCCTTTGTAGCTTTGACTTAAGCTATCCGTAAAGCATATAAATTTGCACTCCCAATATAAAATACATCCCCTTATAACCTCCATTAGTCAATCATAACTCAATATGCACTTCAATATTTGCATTCATATCACATATCATATATACATCATATCAATTTCTCATATCATATATATATACAACATATACACTATCATATCATATCTGATTACCATTTGATCATTTTAGACACATTACTTTTAGTCAATCCAAATCTCTATGCATTATATACCAAGGAACCTCTATACAAAGGAGTGACCTCAAATACATACATCTGATCCAAGGCTAGAGATGATGTAGCCAATGGATGATTGCCTCACTGAGGTCCTGAAACATGTAACCACTGAAAGGGTGAGTATAACATTATACTAAGTGAGTCAATATATATATATATATATATATGAGTATGCAATATTATTCATGATAGTCACATCTATTCATTAATGATCTGTAAATAGAAATGTTGGTGATAGCATGATGAAATACATATCATGAACCATAATGCATATAATATAACAGGAGCCTGTAACATGTTAAACTGTATCATATAGCAAACTGTAGCTTCACTTCCCTTCCATCACATATCCATCCAATCACACCATTTTCAAACAATCACACCATGGCATAGGGAATTTACCCCTCCTTAGCAGAGGTCATAACATATATTTGTGATCACAGCCGATGGTTTATTTCTACACCATCGAAGTAATCCTGTTATAAAATATTATATGCAAATATCTCATATAGCATAAACATATTAAAATAAGTATTAAATAAGACTTAAATGATGATATATATCATTATAAGACCCAAATAAAGGGTTTGGCTCAATTTCATATTTTTTCCCGCTGGGGCCCAGTTTGTGCTGTCGCAACTGGCTCCCAAATTACGAGTTTGTTTCTCATTTTTCAGGCACTTTCTGGTTTACCTTAAAATCAATATTAACATGGCATTTTCTTTATACCAATAACAAATACATATATATAATAGACAATTGGGCTGGGTTTCAGGTCAAAAAGCCTTTTAGAATATCTTTTATAGCAATTCAAAGTTGGTGCCAAAATTAGGCATTTCGGTGGCTCTATTTTAGGTCAAATTGGCAAAATTGCCCAAATGTTGATCATTAATGGTTTTCAAGCAAGAATATAATTTCATATGCATAAATGAACAACTTATGAATGAGTAATGCATCAAACATATATATAGACTCACCTCTATCACAAACTCCAAAAATTACTCCCAACAGGCCTAGTTAGCCCGTGACTCCCCGTCTGCAGCCTAGCTTGGGACGATTCTTCTATAATAACCAAATTGGTCTTATAAGACTCATATCCACTATAAACCATATCAAATCACATATAACATCATATTCAAGCAGCATGCATAAACATATATCAACACACATTAACACATATTAAACCTCAAAGGCCCTATATTGTCCTTTTAACACTTTTCATGCCTTTTATGCATCAAATGTATTTCTATCATCATATATCACTCACATTACACATATTCATCATTATTATGCTAAGTTATAAACTTCCAAATACTTAGCTCAATATTCCATACCAAACATACAGAAATTTCCAATTATGCTTCAAATCACTTACACCATTCAATCTTCCGACATTTAACCTTACACATTTCAATCATTTAAGCCATTATACTATATTCAAGTCTTAGTTCCTCATTTGCATTTACCTAACACCTTAAAGTAGTAAAGTCCATATGTTATCACTTTAATGGAAATCATTCCATTCTTCCATTTTTCAATACCATTCTATCATATAACATTAATATACACCAAATGCATAAAATTCATTCATTTAAACCTATTAAACATCAAAGCACTAAGGTATTATCCTTACTTACACATTTCGACTAAACCAAGCTTTCTTCCAAATGAATTCATTTCAAACATTTAGCCATCAATTCATGTTAAACACATCAAATATACATCATTCATACCTTTAAAACCATTTAAACATCAAAATCAAACTTCATCATTCAAGCAACTCAATTTGTCCATTCTTGTTTTCCTTTCAAATGAATTTATTCCAATCATTTAACCACAAATTCATATCATACACGTCATTTAAACATCATTTAAACTAAAGGAATTATCAAAACATCAAATTGATTTGAAGTACTTCCTATTAGGGTTTCAATCCAACTTTTTGCATTTCAACCATTCAAAATGTGTTTTAACTGCTAATAATCATCAAAGAACATCATATAAACATATTTGAATCAAAAGAATCACAAAACCATTAACTTACCAAAAGTTCTTCCAAAACTTCAAAGCTTTTATTCTTAGCTTTTACAAGTTTTTCCTCAAAATCTATGGTTATATTTGAGTTCACAAGGTTGGAATTAGTATGTTTCCATCCAAAAATGGAAGAAAATCATAAGCTTTGGTGTTGGAGTGAAGTGGCCGAAACCTAGCAATGGTGGGAGAGAGAAATGTTGGCTGAAATATGATAAGGAAGATGAAGAAAATTGAAGTGGTGGGAAAAATCTATCAAAAAAATCAAAGGTTTGATCTTATACACCATTCTTATGAAAGAATTAGTGAAACCTAGCAATCCAACCATCCATCATTCTTACCTTTATGCCATTGGTTAATAAAAGTCAAAAAAGATGCTTTTACATACATTTGATACACCAAATCAATAATCAAAGCTAGTAATCCTATACATTGAGCTTATGATAGGAATTGTGAAACCTATTCATCCAACCATTCATTTCTTCATCATTTAATCCAATGGTTAAATTTAATCAAGCCTAAAATAATTCAATAAGGTTGCATACATCATATAATTCCATATCTCAAAGGAAAAGACCATATTGCCCTTAGTTCAATCGAAGCACCTCAATTGAGCAACTTACAGGGCACTATTTTCAATCGAGTTTATTTCTCCAACAAAACTTCAAATAAATTAAATAACATCATTTTCATGTCCTAATTTTCTTTTCTACCTTCAAATATCATGTTTATTTCCATAAAACTTGAAGGGGTCTGAAATGACCATTTTACCCCCAGTTCACCA
>CANXYC010380840.1:0-23607 GCA_948193065.1 Aleurites moluccanus
GTTCTGTTTTTATTTAAAATAAAATAAAAAAACAGATCACACATATTTTTATATATATATATATATATATATATATATATATATATATATATATATATATATGTACTTTATTGAAAAAAACCGAAATAACCCAAAAACCGAATCCAAATATGTTGGTTTGGTTCGGTTAATATTGGAAATTTTTGGTTCGCTTCGATTTTTTTAAATTTCAGTTCAGTTCGGTTTTTCTAAATTTTAAACCGAACCGACCAATTGCTCCCCCTAATCTTACCTATTGAATTTAACCTCTATATTATGTTTATGAGCACGAGGACTAGCAAGTTATGCATAGCCGAGTGTGCTGTTTCACCTTGGCACAAGATTCTTCCCCATTTGATTTGGAAAGTTTGAGGTCGACTAACTACTGTAGTAGTCATAATGCCACGGCTGATTTGTTGGATGAAGATTGTTGTGAAGATGGTCTTAATTGCTTCATTTTGAATGATTCTTTGCAGAGATAGAAACCAACGAGTGCTTGGAGAACAATGGTGGGTGCTGGCAGGACAAGGCCGCCAACCTTACTGCATGCAAGGTATTTAGATATCTCAAACTTTTGCATTTATTAGGCTTGTGGGATTTGATAGGCCTTCCATGTTGCAGGACACTTTTCGGGGTAGAGTATGTGAATGTCCTGTAGTACAAGGTGTGAAGTTTGTTGGTGATGGTTATACTCGCTGTGAAGGTACATGCTCTTAATAATTAATACATTTCAAAATTAATTATTGGCTTAAAATTTCATGAATCCTTGAAATTACATAACCTTTTTAGGGAGACGGGATCTTGTAATACTAAACAAAACATGCTTCATTCTTTATGAAAAGTTGGGGGATACGAGGGTATTTGCATTGGATTATCAAGATATTGTCTTTATGTTTTTGGAAGTTAAATACTACAATTATGATTGAAAGCACTGCTATAAAACAATCTCAATAGAAGATTTTTCTTTTCCTTCTTTTGAAGACATAGTAATCTACTGTATCTAGACACTTTGATGATTTGTAATTCTTAATCAATATAACAGTTTCCAGAAATTGATAATAAGTGATATTCATTCAAACTGAACAGAAACCCTCTGATGTCATGGGTTAGCTATGCTTGTTATTGGAATTTTTCAAGCTTTTGCTATATCCCATTTACATTTTAGGTCCATATAGGTTAGATTTCAGTACTAATCATGTTTTGCTTGTTTGATTGAACAGCTTCAGGTGCTTTACGTTGTGAAATTAACAATGGGGGATGCTGGAAGAAAACCCAAGATGGCAAGACTTTTTCTGCTTGTGTTGTAAGTATATCAACTTGAATTTGATGAATGTTTGAACTCCTTTCACCCTTTCTAGGTCACATTTTTTTGATATGATTTATATTACTTGTTTATTTTTTTTATTCTCTCTTAGCAAGTTCCCTGATTTTTTTTTTCAGGAGTATAGTTCACAAGGTTGCAAGTGTCCTCCAGGATTCAAGGGTGATGGAGTCAACTCCTGCGAGGGTACTTTTCTCACATCTTGGTTTATATACCTGATGTCATAACCATCAAACTTTGTGGTGTGGGAGAATTTATGTACCAATCCAAGTAATGCACATATGCTTTGATACGAGCACTAGAACAGTAACAAGATTCCTGTTTTAGATAGATGGAAATATACATGTGCATTGACTTCCTTCCAAAGAATGTGTGGAACCAACCTGTTTTTTCTATTCACAAATACATTGCTTATATTCAGAAAATTTGTATGTTTAAATTTGAGTAACTGCTAAAATGTTGCATTTTTTTTTTAAATTGCCATTTTGCATTTTTTTTTTTTTTAATATTTGCTTACAGTTGCATGTCATATGTGAATGTTGGTGGAATTGACATAATAAGACACAGGCTCATGGTAAACATGCCGATTCACTTGAAACATTCCTACCTTTGGCTGTGTTTCAGATGTGGATGAATGCAAAGAGAAGACAGCCTGCCAATGCTCACAATGCAAATGCAAGAACACCTGGGGCAGTTATGAGTGCAGTTGTGGCAGTGGTTTATTGTACATGCGAGAACATGACACATGCATAAGTGAGTACTATCAAAGCAATTTGGTTATCCTTTTTAATAATCCTTTTTAATAAATGCTTTTAGAGAAAGCTTGTTGAGCAGTTCTTGTTACATATGCAACTAAAACTTAGCTCCATTTGTTGTTTGCCCATGACAATGTCTTGTAGTGCTCTTCCTTATGGAGTTTGTATGTGCTGCAACTTTAAGTTTTGTTTCATTTTAAATTTGGTTGCTTTAGATGCATTGGCATTTCATAGTTTAAGGAATTGTCTTTTTGTATGATTTGACTTTTGAGTTCCCCTGTCAATTCTGCTTTCCTTATTAGTCTGCTAGTTGCCACTTCTTGCTCGACAAATGATGACCACGTGATGGTAGGAAGTAGATAATTGTCTGTTAATTAAACAAATACCCATAATTTTAATTGTAACTTGTTTCTACAATCTCTTTATGCATTGCACCTAGTACCATATGTAACTTTGCTTCTACGGTATTTTTCTTGTTGAATATGCCATTTCAGAATATGGTATGGCATGGTAGAACCCATCTCTATGATGTAATCGTTAATCTTGAATTTGGGTTCCTTGGTTACCTGTTTTTGTGCATCTTTTAATGTAACGTGATTATTGCCAAGGAATTATCATTCTTTTGGGTTTGTCATGCTGAACCTTTATTGTAATTATTCAGGTAAAGATGCCACCACCGAGTTCAGCTGGAGCTTTGTTTGGATTATTATACTTGGCTTGGCTGCTGCTGGAGTTGCTGGATATGCAATTTACAAGTATAGGATTCGGGTATGTATTGTAGAATTCTTTTTTATATTTAGTTCCTCATTACCAACTGTTTAAATTTTTATGAACTCAATGATGTGAAACAAATAATTCCTATCCCCTTTCCCACCCCACGGCAATGCTTCTGCTACTAACGAACACTTGATGTCTGGATGGATTATTTAAGTTTGCTTGCCTTGGTATATATAATTGTGGGAAGATTGAGCATGTAAAAGCAGTAATATGCTCAATTGGCCATTGGAGTTAGATTTGTGGCCAATTCTCGCTTACTTCTGAAGGATTTATTTCCTCCAGCACAGACAATTAAGTTATAGGTTGAACTAATATTCTAACTATATAGTTTAACAGGTTTACCTTAAATATTGACACTTAAACTATCTGTTACTGAACTTTTTTTTGCAGAGGTACATGGATTCAGAAATACGGGCTATCATGGCACAATACATGCCATTGGATAATCAAGGAGAGATTCCTGTCCATCATGCTCCCCGCGGAGATATCTGAGTGGAAGGTAAACAAGGACTCTAGGTATTTTCAAATTCTGAGGGTGCTTTATTAGCATTAAATTTGTTGTCATTATAGAGGGTGTGTTTTATAGTCTCACACTTGTATGTAAATTTAAGTGGCGCATATTATTCTGGGACCACTGTAAATTTTCCATGGAATGTAACAAGCATAATGTTTCAGGATTTGAGGATTTTTTTTTCAGTTATATATATATATTTTTCTTTGCTGTTTTAATAGCTCGAGTATTCTTGTGGTTTTCGATTAGATAGAGGAAAGTTCAAAAAATGTATTTTGTAGTTTCGCAATTTTACAAATTGGGCCTGTGAAATTTTATTTTGGAAAATCAGGTTTGTATTTTACTTCGGCAGATGCTACCGTTAATTTTTGCTGATGTGACATTAAGAAATAATAAAAATTATTTTTTCAGAGATGTAGCGTCCTAGCAAGCATCATGGAGATTTGGCTTCGCATTTTTGGGCGCGTGCACGCGCGCACACACACACACACATATATACCTTGTCTCATTTGGCTAATAAAGAAAGTAGGCTCATATTAGATCTGGGGGATTTAGATGGAAAATTTCAGAAAATTTATTGATTTTACTAAAATTTAATAAAAAATAATTTAAAATTTTGAATGGTTTAAATTCTTCATTTATCATAATTTTTTATTTTAATAAATAAAGAATTTTATAAATTATATTTTTATTATAAAAGTGCTATTAAAATTTATAAATTTTATTTTTATTTTAAATAAGTAAATAAAAATTTTTAATTTTTAATTTTATAAATTTTAATAAATTTCATAAATTTTTAAAACTTCAATCTAAACATGAATTAAATATTATCTTGTAAACGAGGAAAGAAAGGAATTAATATTTTATCTTTTTTTAGTTGACAAACGAACCGCATTGATATGAAATCTCGATTGGGTGAGATTGTAATTATATATGTTAAATCCTTTCCTTCCATTAAATTCATTTAATTTGAAATTATCAACAACCATTGGCCCCATTTGAGTTTTTCTTCGCCACATTTTCTCCATCCTTTTCCCCGATCCAACATATTCTCAAGTGTTAATGGTTGATAGCAATCAGGATTTTTATGCTTGGTCTGCATAATCTTCTTTTTACCATACAAAAAAATAAAGGAAAAATATACAGTAAAGATTGATGCTGGTTCATCGAAAATTTACAAGGAAAAAGGAGATTATTAGAACAAAAGCTAACAATGGGTCTCTATGAAGGTCATCAAATCATGACTTATGGTAACACAAGCCGGTTTTAATAATTGCATTGACAACTTTGAAACCGTAACTTTCCCGCCAGGTATGATAATAAATATCACATCATCTTAATTATATGATAGAACAACAGGTTTCCACATGTACTTAATGAACAGAAAACACTGTATATGCAACCTCAAAGATATGAACAAACATCAATACACACCTATGGTATGTAATGGCAAAAATAACATTAGTTTGGGAAGCAATTGTGTGGAAATAACTCTTTCCATATCCCAGCATGCAAAAGTCACGACCTGTAATCCTAATGCTGCTCCTGCAACAATCTCTTCCGCAACTTCATCCTGTTCTTCAAAGCTATCATAATCTAGAAGCCTTCTGCATGGAAGAATAGAGATGCTAATTAGCTTATGCTACAAAAAGGAAACATTATCAACTTATACTATGATCTTTTTCTCCAAAGCATGTAGATGAGAGTTGGTTGAACAATCCTTATCCCTTTTATTCAACAGGAAAGGGAGGAAGATTTTTTTCTCCTCTTTTATGCGTGCATATGAAGGTAAAGGTATGTGTGTGTATATATATATAACCTACAGCAAGTTCGTCAATTTTCAGCTCCCTGTCCCAAGTCTGATCCTTTGTCCTCCTTACCATCCAATGCAACTCTATATAGATAGAATGCAACCATTGCGCCACTGCAAAGAAGAGCAAGTTATTGTAGATCCAAACTAACACATCATCAAATAAAAGCCATCAAGGATGCAAATATTATCAGTGTACATACTCAACTAACACATCATAAAACAAAAGCCATCAAGAATGCAAATATTACCAGTGTACATACTCAAGCGCATGCGCACATGTACATGGGCTCTCTGAATAAATAAACAATTTACATGTCTCCAGTCTATTTTTCCTAATGTCAACATCACATTTACATGCAAGATTATGGATGCATGTATGCAGCAAGAATAAAAGGAGTATACCACTTCCAAGAAGAGAATTCAACTAGATTAGATAAAGGCATCAGCCCTTAGGGGTCCCAAAAGAATAGAACTTGGATTTAAAGAAAAAAAGTTCATAAAAAAAAAATTTACTAACTTCAGATATAGTAAAACAAGTCTAATGGTTTTGTGGTGTGTCTAGTCATGTTAATCCTATGCATAGCTCACGGTCAGTTGTAATCAAATTGAATCAATAAATATGCATAACAGTTCTATTTAGAGAACAAAAGATCCATAAAAAAGACAATTCCTTCAATCCCAACTTTCAGTAGGATGACTGAGGAGTGCAAATTCTAGACTTCCTCTTATCTACCTGATTAAAATCTTCTGCACCTTTAACTCTCATCAAAACCTATTACCAGACGTTGGCAATAGCTATTTCCATACTTGAAAATTTTACCACTGGAAACTTAACTTTCTATCAGCAATCCAAACACTAGGCAAAAATTTTGCTGTTTGAAGGCAGTAAATTAAGAACAAGAATGCAAAAGTTAAGGAACATGAGAACTTTATGAACCTGATGATGGTTGTAATAAAGGTGAAAAAGGAAGCTCTCTGCCAAGAAAAAGGAAAAAAAAAGGAAAGACATTACAATAAGCTAGGGTGCCACCCTCAAATATATGAAGTACACAAGACAACAAGACAAATAGATTTGCTTATGAAGAACCGTCACCTGAAACAGCAATCGTATCTCCCTAAGAAAGATTATGGTTGCTATTGCTGTAGGCAGATACCAAAAGAGAAGTTTTAAGTAAAATATATAATATAAGACATAATTATAACATGAGATAAAGACATCAGTCATATGAATAAAAATATAATTCGACTTGCCAGCTTCAACGTAATTCAAAGTTGAAAATACAAGTCATTTCAGAGCAAAATGCAAAATTACCTAATTGTAGATGACAGTCCACGTATATTCTGGTAATCATGCAATGTTCATGAATAATTGTTATTCTTCCATATGACAAAGGAATTCCATGGGCAGAAACATGCAAGTGACTTTTAATATGAATAAATAGACAACATACTTAGAGACCAATATAGAAAGCGCTAATTATGAGAAAATTACTATAGCAATGCATAAAAGCAAACTACATTCTTTTAAACACTCGTGACTTAATGCTGAACATCCTATACTAGGAAGCTGTAAGGTGATTTAAACCACTCATTATATGTTCAGGGCCATTTTACCAAAGCATGAGTCAGAAATTTCAGAGGTTCTTAAGCGTCTTTTCATAACTGACAGAACGTGTTAACAACATTATTACTCTCAGATAATAAAGTAACCGCATTCTTAAATTGACACGTATAATGAAATTGCAAAGGCACGGTATTCAAAAACTCAATAAACTTGAACAAACTAAATATTTACAGAAACAAACCATGTTCTAACCTGTCTGTCCTTTCAAGGCTGAAGCATTTGGTTGTCCACTTTTGTATGTTTTTAAACTCAATATGCTTAAACCCAAAATAATACCACCAAGGATGAAACCAAACCTAATGGCAGAAATGCTGCCCGTCAACATGAAGGAAAGAAAACCACCAGTTTGAAGAAGCAAACCTGCAAACCACAACTAATGTAATGAAAAATACTGAATCCATTTTACATTTTATATGCATGAACATAACATATATGACTACCGCCATATAAAAAAAATCCAAAAATTCCATCATGAAACAAGTCAGCTTTGTCATTGACATGTATCCAGAAGTGAATAACCATCATAAATTAGCAAGACCAATATAAACAGATACCAATGTAAGTTATTCATACCATAAGGTATTCCAAGGTAGAAGTCACGAACATCAGAAATTTGCTTAATATCATCAGTTGAGGAAGTAAACGTTTCCACAACCTCCTTTATTGGTTCAGGTGATTTCTCAGCAGCTATTGAAAGCAATTCTTTAGCATCTTCAGACACTTCTTTTGCCATCTTGTCTGTTTGAGCTTCTAACACCACCAATGTTTCTTCTAAAGTAACCGACGCTTTCTTAGAGTATTCTCCATACGCTTGTTGTGACAAACTTTGCATCTTCAAAGCTTGCTCTTTGAAATTATCAAGAGCCTTTTTCCAAGCTTCCTGTGATTCTTCAGCAACATTATTTTCCTTCTCCACTTTAATCTCTGAGTTCTTCTAAGAATACAATTCAAAACCGTAAGAGAAAAATCAATTCATAAAATTAGATAATACAGACAGAGACAGAGCATACCGATTCTTCGTGGGAGGCAGCGAAAGCGACAATCGATCGTTTCAATACATAACTTGGGTCCAGAGAACGAAAACCAATCCCAAGCCCTTTAGGAAAAGACTCGATCGACACTCTGTGACTGTTAGGTTTAAGGAAATATTGGAAATTTAAAGAAGGAGAAGAGCTCAATCCCAATCCCAAAGCCATTGAAGAAGAAAACGAAGGTCTCTTCAATGGCAAACAATTAGGGTTTTTGATAGCTAAAAATTCCATCGCAGCACTCATTTTTGTTTCTTCTTGCAGAGAAGGCGAGGCTAACGATGGAAAAAGACTGAGTTTGTGATTTTATTTATTTATTTATGTATATACTATTCATTTACTAAATGGCGCCGGAATGGGGGTGATATGCGCACACCTAACGTGTTATATGTTGCCTGGGAAATGGGAACCTTGAAATGCTCTAGTGACACGTAATCAACAAAGTTAGTTGGGCGAGCCCACTTAAACCTTCCCTTCTATATCGGAGTATTAAATCTTCAATAAAAATAAATGATAATTTCATTTTATAAATCTAACGTCAATATAAATTGGAGGAAAAATTATATTCTTTCTAAATTTAATCTGATCCAATTAATCAAAATCTATTAAATATACAAAATCTTATGTGTATGCACATGCCATTAACATCTGTTAAATGTATCCCATAATATTAGATATGAGACTCATTTTATGTTTTTAAATAATATAAAAATTTAAAAATTATATTTTTAACTCCAAAAATAATTTAATATATAATATAAAACTTATCAAAACTTTTTTTTTTATGAATTAGACTTTTTTTTATTTATTTATAATTAATTTTCATGAATTATTATTTTTTTAATTTTAAATTAATTGCATATTAAAAAAAATATATAGATATATATATAAAATAAAATATATTTATATATCGATTCGGTTTGATTTGAAAAAAAAAATATTCAACCTATAAATCAAATTAAATTTTTGATTTACTTAATTTTTTAAATTAAAATCATATAAAATCATCAATTTTAATTTAATTTAATTAATTCAGTGCAATTTGATTGATTTAACTTCTACCTCGTTATTGTTATAATACTGATTTTTCATATTTCTTTTTCATGGTTTCATTTGGATTTTTTTTTAATTTTTAATTTTAATATTTCTTAAAATATAATTTTTAAAATTTAAAATTTTTATTTAAAAATATGAATCCTACAATTTTACTTTATTAATTTTATTAATTCTACTAATTAAATTTGACCGACAGACCCTTAATTAATCTAAAAATAAAATATAAAGGCTCAGTTAGACTATTTTAAATCATTTTAGCAAAGTTCAAGCCCCATGTTAGTCTTTATCCCAAAATCATAAGTTCCGTACATGAACTCTTAAAAAATTGGAAGCTTTTATAATTGAAAATGTTATTATTTTGAAGTACAAAAGTAATGTATAAGTTTAGTAGTAAGGTGAAGCAAAATAAATGTAAAGATTTGATTTTCGAATTAAAAAAAACATACCGTGCATAAAAAAAAATTTATATACAAATGGTTAAAATTTTGAAAAAAAAAAAGAAGAAAATGAATAAAATAAAAATAAAAATAAAGAGTTACATTTGGATCCTCCAAATATTCCATATTGTGATACAAAATCCAAGAAAAGGATTAGATGCAAATATGAGAGCAACAAGCAAAAATGCCTTTTTTTTTATTTACTCATTCCGTCTTAAAAAATTAATTTTATTATTTTTTATTTGTCTCAAATTATAATTTATTTTTTAGATATTAATTTAATAAGTAATCATATCAATATAATTATATATATAAAAAAAATAAAAATATAATTATATTTTTATTTTTTTTATATTAAAATTATAAATTTAATAAAACAATCTTTTAATAGTCTCGTATAAAATATTATGATAATCAATTAAGATAAATAATTTAATTATTATAAATATTAAAAAATAAAAAAAAATTGAAAAGTGTATAATAGAAATATTTTAGGCAAGAATATTTAAAAAATAATGATAAAATTAATATAATAAATTAAAAATAATTAAATTTTTTAATTTAAAAATAAAATGAAATATAATTGTATTTTTAGGACGAAGCAAATATTTTTTATTTTTTTTATTTTCAGTTTTAATGAAGAGCTTCTTTAATGCCTTGCGGGTATGCGTCTTTTTGTAGAATTCTTTTCTTCATTTGGATAAAATTAAAATCCTTGAGAAAAAACTAATCAACATAAAAGTAAAAGATTCTAAACGCTGATTTATATATGAAGCCATTACACTATGGGCATCATTCCAAAGTAGGCCCATATAATTTAAATTTTATAGATTCTCAGGTTCCTGATGGTCCAAACAATGTAGGTCCTTTTCTCTCTGTTGGGCCAATGCGAACCTGCAAAACAATGACTTCTATTAATTTGCGGCCCCTGTTAAATTAAAATCTACTCTTAAAATACTCATCTCATTGTACACCCAATTAATTTTTTTATTAATATTTTAAAAAAATATGAATATGTTTATTTTTTTTTTAATATAATGTATTTATTAATAAAATTTTATAAGAAAAACAATATTCGTTTTAAAAAATTGACTATATAAAAAGGGTTTATCCATTCAAAATTGGACTAAATCTGAACTAATAGACTTTAATTAGGTCAATGTTGGATTTACAAGAGATGTATACATAAATAAAGCAATGAACCGCCATTTACGCCACTCATCTGCTGCTTGACAATAGCACATCGATCAGAGGGATAATTAATTAATTAACTCCTGTGGAAACTGCAAGGAAATTAAAAATAATCAACTCAGTCAATTTAATCATTGAAAAAAAAAATTGAGTTTATTAAAAGTCAAGTCTAGTATTTTTTAAAGAAGAAAAATAAAAAATTTAAGGAAAAAACAAAAGCATTCCAGCAGTGAGATGAAAAGTGAAAACTTCGATAGTAAAATTATGATTAAGTTAGGGTGTCTCGAACATGGACAGAACAATTTAAAAGGATGTGCAGTGCAGAGCGTTGTCGTTTTACTGTCTTTGTTTTTAATATTTCACTGTTTGTCCCCACGTTCAAGTTTTCAACTTTAAAATCTCTGTTGCGTTTGAGCTTTGCTTTTGAACGTAATTGGGGTTTTTTTTTTGGATAATGTACAAATTTGACAACCTTTTATGTTTTCCAATATATAAAAATGGCCCTTAACTATGTTTTTATTTTATGATGCATTTTTTGTTTTTGTATTTTTCAAGATATCAAAATAATCATTACGTTATACAAATGTGTCATATTAATCCCCTCTCTCTCTTATTTACTTATCAATACTTTAATTAGTTATAATATATTTTTATTAAATAAAATTTTAATTTAAAATAATTAAATTTAAATTTTTTATTTTTGTTTTTATATAATTAAAATAATTAATAAATTTAAAATATAATTTATATTAAGTTTTCTATTAATTCATATTAGGTTAAATTTTGTGATTTTTATATTTTATAAAAATATTTTAACATAATGATGTGAAAATATATTGAATATCTTAATTTGCATAGATACTAATTTGAATTTAAAAATCCCAACAACTTGAAAATAAATTAATGAAATAGTTAGTTTTTATTAAATTAATATTTGAAACATGATAAAAAAAATTCTAAATAATTTTTAAATTTTTTAATTTTTTTTTTTACATTGAAAAATATAAATTGACAATGTGCTTCACAGGTATATAATAAAATCAAATTTACACACATAAATATATTTTATAGAGAGTAGGTGAATTCAATCTAATTTTATTATTGTTTTTACTGTATATATACTTGCCACTCAATTATAATAAACGCGCAATTTTGTTTAGATTTGACACTGCAATTTCGCATACAATTATATACTGCGTGTGTCCACAAAAAAAATATATATGTATTTATTATGTGTGTGACTTTATTTTAGGGCCAACCAATGATTAACTACTTGATTTCAATACAAAAATTACTCAAATTAATGTTAATTATTTTATTTTTTAAAATTTAATTTATTTTCATAAATATAAACTAAAAACTAAATAAAATTGAATCATATATATATTCAATTTTTTTATAGTTATTTATATTCATTTTTATTTTTAAAATATTATACTATTTTAATTTATTTAATTTTATAAAAATTTAATTAAATCTATAATTATTTATTTTTATTTAATATTTATTTATTAAATTTTAAATTTTAACTTACTATAGTGTGAATTATAATTTATTTTTATTTAATTTTCAGATAATAACATATACTTTTATTATTTAATCTGAATTTTTTGTTTTTTATTGTTTTATTCGAATCTTTTATTATTATGTATATTTTATTTTATATTTTATATTTTTTTTATGTGTCATTTATTTATTTATTTTTAATTATTTATATAATTAATTTTTTTATAAATAATATGATATATAAAAAAATAAGATATATAAACAGATAAATAGACTGTTATGATATATTTTATTTATATAATTAATAATAGTAATAATAAATCTTTCTTAGCATACACTAGACTTGGGAGAAATTAGCAAACTGTGCAATAAAAAAAGCAAGAGAAATGCCACCTGGATCACACATCGGATTCTCCTTTGACCATAATAAGAAAATACTTATAAATTAAAAAAATAAAATGAAATAAAGGTAAACAAAAGAGAGCAGTGTTGCTGTGTGTATCGCCGTTTTAAAGAAGAAAAGAAGCTTTTTAAATTTGGTGCTGCCTCTAATTCTATAATGATACTTTACTCTCTATTTCTTCTTCCACTACTCCTATTCCTTCTGACCCATCATTAATGCCTTGTCTCTCTGCTTTGCCGGCGACCCCAGCCACGGATTCTTGCTTTGCTCCGTCGTTTCTTTCATTTGTTATAAACATTTTCAATTCTTTCTGAGATTTATCTGTTCACAGTTTTTTTTTTTAATTAAAAACTAAAATAAAAGGGGAATTAATTGGTGGTTATTGTAGGGTTCTTTCACATTAATGTGTGTGATTGTGTGAGAAGATCAATCAAGGTGTGTGCTTTTTAGTATCAGTGAATATTTCTAATTCCTTTTTTTTTTAATTTATTGGGGTTTTTTCAAAAAATAATAAAGGAAAAATAAACTGAAACAGAATCAATAGTTGAAAGAAGAAAGTGGGTTTCCTGTGGATTTTGTTTGTTTTCTTCCTTTGCTACAAAACTTTGAACTAATTGTCTTTTCGAATATATCTCTCTCGGGGTTGTTGGCCCTGTATCTGTAACTACTTTGATCTTCAATCATTTCTTTCTAATTTTTATTTTTATTTTTTTTCTTCTTTTAAAGAAAACAAGAGCTCTGTTTTTGTGTTTTCTCTCGCTGCAAATAATCTTATTGCAGCTCCTAGCAATACCATTTACTTGTACGGACAGAAGAAAACTTTATTGGTTTCTCTAATTTATATTCCTAGAATTCAAAATCAATAATCTTTTTCTCTATTATTAGTCGTAATTTGCATGTGAAGCTTCCTCTTTTTTGTTTTGATTCTTTTGATACAACCAACGTTGGTTCCCATCATGGCTTGTCCAAATAGCTTCGCCTTTTTATGTGATGGCGTTTTTCCTCCAACTTTTACATATGCTTCTTTGAATTTCAACTCTTTCGTGGAGGTCTTGCTTTGAAATTTTGAATGTGAAATTGAAGAAGATGATGACGCTATTCGAATTTAAGCTCTGCCTTTTTGTTCTTCTACTAGTTGCTGTTTTCGTACACTCATTGGTCCCAACTTTCAATGATGATGTTCTTGGGTTAATTGTCTTCAAGGCCGGTCTTCAAGACCCACAATCCAAACTTGCTTCTTGGAATGAAGATGATGAGAATCCCTGTAACTGGGTTGGTGTCAAATGTGACCCTAAAACCCAGAGGGTTACTGAACTAGTTCTTGACGGCTTCTCTCTTTCTGGGCACATTGGTCGTGGCCTTATTCGCCTGCAGTTTCTTCAGATTCTCTCACTATCAAATAACAACTTCACTGGCACCATAAACCCTGATCTTGCTCAGCTTGGGGGATTACAAGTTATCGACTTGAGTCAGAACAATCTCTCAGGTTTGATCCCAGATGGATTTTTTAAGCAATGTGGATCCTTGAGATCGGTTTCATTTGCTAGTAATAATCTTACAGGGAAGATTCCTGAATCTTTGAGCTGGTGCACGACACTAGCAGCAGTTAATTTCTCATCTAATCAGCTTTCTGGGGAATTACCATCTGGATTATGGTTTTTGAGGGGACTTCAATCCCTTGATTTATCTGATAATTTGCTGGAGGGAGAGATTCCTGAAGGGATAGCAAATTTGTATGATTTGACAGCCATTAATTTGCAGAAGAACAGGTTCTCTGGGCAGCTTCCAGTGGATATTGGAGGTTGTGTGCTTTTGAAAATGCTCGATTTTAGTGAGAATTCTCTGTCCGGCAGTCTTCCAGAGTCGTTGCAGAGACTTAGGTCGTGCACTTCTCTTAGATTGCGAGGAAATTCATTTGCGGGAGAAGTTCCTGGTTGGATTGGTGAATTAACAAAACTTGAGAGTTTGGATCTTTCTGCCAATAAATTTTTGGGTCGGATTCCAACTTCAATGGGTAATCTTAAGCTATTGAAGGAATTGAATCTGTCCATGAACCATCTTACAGGAGGACTGCCAGAGTCAATGGCAAATTGTCCTAACCTTTTGGTTCTTGATATTAGCCAGAATCGATTGACAGGTAATCTTCCGCCATGGATTTTCAAGTTGGGCTTAAAAAGTGTCTCATTTTCTGGGAACAGACTTAGTAAGAGTATGCCATATCCTCCAGTTACCTCCTTGGAAGCCTCTTTTCCTGGTTTTAAGGTCTTGGACCTATCTTCAAATGTCTTATCTGGTGAAATTCCATCTGATATTGGGGTTCTTAGCAGTTTGCTGGTCTTGAATATGTCCAGAAACCGACTCTTTGGTTCTATCCCATCAAGCATAGGAGAATTAAAAATGATTCAAGTTCTTGATTTTAGTGATAATAAGCTAAATGGAAGCATTCCATCTGAAATTGGAGGAGCAGTTTCACTTGTGGAGCTAATATTGGAGAAAAACTGCCTAACTGGGAACATTCCAAGAGAAATACAAAACTTCTCATCTCTGACTTCTTTGTAAGTCCTTTCTTGCTCAAATGATTGTTTCTATTCCTATTTAAAAGTGTTGATGCTACTGTGATATGAAAATTTGAGTTTTCAGGCAGTATTCCCTTAACAATGTTGATGGAAAATCATCATGTAACCTTTACATCCTAAACAATTTCATTCTCCTGTGGTTCTTGATTAATGATTATGTGGCAGTGGCATATCTACTTGAGGGGATGGGAAAGAAGCATCTAACTTCGTTTCATCCCTGCGGTGGTTTAATATTTCTTAAATTTTTAACATGAAACTGATGATTTGCCTAGACTTAGGTGAATTATGTGGATGCTGGCTGGCATTTGACTTTAATAATGGCGGCTAAACTTTATTTCCAATTTTGGTGAAGCTCTCAAAATTCATTCTGGATTTTTAGTGTTGATAGATTCCAAATTGCCATGGATGTATGACCAGATGTCCATGTAATAGAAATTATTGATAAAGTTTTTTGGTCTACTTCTGAGTGCTTGTTTTGATTCTATAGTTAGTATTTCTCATTATTCTATTTGGAATGAATCTTAAATTGAAAAAATATTCAGTTCAGCAATTTTATGCAATTTAAAGTATTCATTTATAGTTCGGATTGTTGTCATTTGGAACCTTAGCTAAATGGGTAAAAAGTTGATAAAGAACAGTGAAGGAATATTATATTGAAAAATCTGGTACTCTCACATTGCTGCAGTTGCTATACTGTATTCTTTTCTCTCTATTTTATGGGTCAATGATATTGTAATGATTGTAATCTCAAAGTGTAATTTAAGGAGCCTATGTTGTTCTAATAAATTCTTTTTTATGCTTTTTTCTTGAATTGTTCAGAATTCTATCTCATAACAACCTCACTGGTCCAGTCCCTGCATCCATTGCGAACCTATGCAACCTCCAATATGCAGAGTTATCTTTCAACAACCTCTCTGGCAGCTTACCAAAGGAGCTAACAAATCTTTCCCACCTTGTATCCTTCAACATTTCCCATAACAACCTGCAAGGTGAGCTACCAGTTGGGGGTTTCTTCAATACCATTTCCCCCTCAGCTGTATCTGATAATCCATCACTATGTGGCTCTGTTGTCTACCGCTCCTGCCCTTCTGTCCATCCAAAGCCCATTGTTCTAAATCCTAATTCTTCTTCGTCTTCCAATAGCTCCTCTTTGAATCAAAATCACCGGAAAATTGCACTCAGCATCTCTGTTCTCACAGCTATTGGTGCTGCGGCTTTCATTGCCCTTGGTGTGGTAGCTGTATCTCTCCTCAACATCCATGTGCGATCTTCCACGAGACAAACCCCTGTTGCACTCACCCTATCAGGCGGGGAAGATTTCAGTTGTTCCCCCACTAATGATCCGAACTATGGCAAGCTTGTCATGTTTTCTGGTGATGCTGATTTTGTTGCTGGTGCCCATGCATTACTAAACAAAGACTGTGAACTTGGGCGTGGTGGGTTTGGAGTTGTTTACCGAACAATACTTCGAGACGGGCGTTCAGTTGCCATAAAAAAGCTAACAGTTTCAAGTTTAATCAAGTCTCAAGATGAATTTGAGAGGGAAGTGAAGAGACTTGGAAAGATCAGGCATCATAGTCTCGTGGCACTGGAAGGTTATTACTGGACTCCATCCTTGCAACTCCTTATTTATGAGTACATATCCAGTGGAAGTTTGTATAAGCATCTCCATGATGGACCTAAGACAAACTGCTTGTCCTGGCGGCAGAGATTCAACATAATTCTGGGTATGGCGAAAGGTTTGGCACATTTGCATCATATGAACATAATTCACTATAATCTAAAATCAACCAATATTCTGATAGATGATTCTGGTGATCCAAAGGTGGGAGACTTTGGCCTGGCAAGGCTGTTGCCTATGTTAGACCGATGCATCTTAAGCAGCAAAATCCAGAGTGCATTAGGCTACATGGCTCCTGAGTTTGCTTGTCGAACTGTGAAGATAACTGAGAAATGTGATGTTTATGGATTTGGGATCTTAGTTATGGAGGTGGTGACAGGTAAGAGACCAGTGGAATATATGGAGGATGATGTGGTGGTTCTTTGCGACATGGTGAGGGGAGCTCTAGAGGATGGCAAGGTGGATGAATGTGTCGATGGAAGGCTACTGGGGAATTTTCCAACCGATGAGGCAATTCCTGTAATAAAACTTGGTTTAATATGTGCATCTCAAGTTCCATCTAATAGGCCAGACATGGAGGAAGTGGTCAATATTTTAGAGCTAATCCAAAGTCCTGCAGAGGGCCAAGAGGAGTTGGAATGAGTTGAACCTGAAGAGTTCAAGAAACATACAAAAAGTATATGTTTTCTCCGGAGAAGAAGAATCCGATTTGTTTTTCAAAAGAAGAAAAGAATATATTGTTGATTTACTTCTTTTTCTTTCTTTTTTTTCCCCCCTCAAATATTTGTTTTTTATTGTTATTTTGTTTGCATCTTCTTTTTTTTTTTTTTTTTTTCTTTTTAAACCTTTGTATTCTCTTATTCTTATATTATCACAGTTTCTGGTATCGGATTCTTTTTCACCGGTTGGATATGGGGCACTGCTACAGATATTATTTCAATGATTTTTCTTCCTTACAGAACAAACACTCAACTGAATCTATCTTTTGTTTTATTACATTGTCTGTTTTATATATCTATCTTATTGTTTTCATTTTTTTTGGCTAAACCCCACGTGGAAACTGAATTTGATCAAAAGGACAAGTTGACAAATAAAATAAAAACAATACATAAATCAAACCAGTTAACAGCCTTGAAAACAATGAATAATATAATATTGCCTTGGCATTGTCCTTTTCCTAGTTGGTTGGGGACCAAACTCTTGAAACGAGAAAATGAAATAAGAATTAAAAAAAAAAAAAGCTAAGCAACATCAAAAAATTCTGGGGTAATGCATAGAATTGAGCAAGATAAATAATTATTTGAAATAAAAGTATAAAAAAAAATTAATATAATGTGGAATTTAAGTATATGTTTCATTTCAAATGACTTAATTTATTTAAATAAATCCTTATATAACTATAGAAATCATAATCTGATTAATACATTTGCTATTTGTTGAATGTATAAATTTTCCTAATTATTGTTGAAAAAGAATTATAACCATTTTAAAAAAAGCAAACTCTTGTCTCTTGCTTTATTCACACTTCTAAGCTTGAAATTACTATTTACCTTTGGCTTTTCTTGGAATTTATTACACCCTAATTCTGATTTCAAACAAGAGTTATGCACACACTTCTATCCACCAAAGAGAGAGAGAGAGATGAAAAGCTAATTATACTACTAAAGCACTCTTTCAAAGTTACTTCACACATGGTGTCTTTCTTTCTTTAATATCATAATTCTCATAAGTAAAACTACCATACCCATCTGTATTTGCAAGTAGTGTTAATTATTAGAACTTTGATGTTAAGTTTGGTTTAATCAAACGAGTGTTGGACCCAAAAAATAAAAAATAAAAATTAGGGCACGGACATAATCAGAGCAAGGCACATGGGTGTCCCATAAAAGCACCCATATAAGAACTTTTTGAGTGGAGAAATGAGTGAATGGCAATGATGTTGTGTTTTTGCAGTGGCAACTTTTCATGATTTTCATTGCTTGTGCCCTTATGAGGGGGAAAGCTTGACAACACCTTCTATCTAATAATGGGTTTCTGCAATACTTTTCTTAATTCTGTATTACTACCTCACTACCAATAGCACAAAATAGCGAAGCAAATGGAAGGTTTGAAACCATGGAATGTTGAACTATTTTCTTTTTCTTTTTTTTTAAATAATTTAAATGAATATAATTTGCTAAATTAGTCATTGTGCACCCTTTCTCTTCTTATATTTAAGTGGAATTTACCAAGTATAATAACAATAATATTAATATTAATATTATTATTAATTATTATTATTATTATTGTGGTTGAAAACATGAAATTATAAATTTATATTTTAATTAAAATTTAGTTACCAAAAATCAATTTGTTCATTTTATGAGTTAATCAAATTTAGCTAGTTGGAAAGTGTATATATAATATGGACAAATAGATTTATATTCGATTATATCTCTCATATTCAAAAAAAAAAAAAATTAGCTAATTCAATTAAACTTAAAGTTGTAAAATAATCTATAATATTTTAATAATAATAATATAAAATTTCAGTTGCAATAACTTTTAATTCTATAATTCTTTTCAATCTCAATTGTAAATAATTAACCTTTAATTTCACAATTAAAATAATCGAATATGTAAAAAAATATATTAAATTAAAAATTTATAAAGCAATTAATATCCAAATAAAGTATTAAATTCTTTCGTTATAATTTAATGAATATTCCGACAAGAGATTATATAGGATCTAAATTTAATTATATAAAATAAAATATATCAATAAAAAACAAATAACAAATCATTCTTGCGAAATATATATGATTAATTCTATTAAATTAAAAAATAAATGTAAAATTAAATAAAGAATAGAAAATAATATGCCAAACATAGTTGTATATAGGTCACAGTGCCATTTTTAAGTGATAATTAATTAAAAATAATAAAATAAGATTATGCATAAAATTAAAACTAAAACTGAATATTATAATTATAATTCTTGAATAATTATATTGTTTTAATAATATAATTATATAAAATGACTATGAACATTTAAAAATTCTAATTTAAAATAATAAAAAAAAAACTGAAGTTGTACCTTTTTCTATTCATATGATATATAATTAATTTAAATTATAAAAAAATATATAATAGGGTTAAATTTAAATGAAAATAATATTTGAAAAATCCAACAAACTTTTGAAATTTGATTGATTAAAAATATGATAAAGAATTTTTTTTTATAGAAAATTATAAAACAAATCTTTTTATGCAGTAATAAAATTTTACTATAATAATTTTTTCTTATTCAGTAATAATAATAATATAAATCTTACTATAATAAATTTTTTTTATGCAACAGCAGCCACAATAACAACAATAATAATAAATATCTAATTTAGAAAATGTAAAAAATTAATAAGGATATTTTTATCTATTAATATGTTCTCCCCACATACATTTATATATAATATAAATATATATATTTTTTAAAATAACATTTTGAGGAGCCCACACAAAATGTAATTTTAGATGAATTAAGAATTCAACAATACTTAGATTATCTATAATACAATATAATTAAATATTTAATGACAATTCGACAGGGCAAACTAAACATAGTTGTTACTAATTTTCAACCATATATAATATGTATCTCTGAATTTTATTTTTTTTGAAAAATGGTATATCTCCATACCTATGGCCTACATTTGAGTAAATCACATTTGGTAACTGGGATGGTATAAGAGGTGAAAGAGTATTATTTTTTTTCTTTCTAATATTGAAGGGAAAATTTAACATGATCATTGAATTTTTACGTTAATTTTTAAAATAATCTCATTTTATCATATAATATTAAAATTATACTTACAACAATAAATGTAGATGCCTACTAATGATATATGTTGGTTTAGGTGACTCAAAAGTTAGATAAAAAATCGATTTGGAGTAATTTATGTACTTAAGTTGCCTTGCTCGTCTTGTAATATTCAATTAAGGGGTAATTAGTGGAGAAACGAGCTTACATTATTAATTTAGACCTTTCTTTTGGGGGGTTCCATCAACTGATAGAATGAAACCTCCCACCTCACCTTTATTTTCAGTAATGGTGAAATTTTGTGGGTATTATTAGTATAGGGCTATTGTTATTATTCCCTTGTAAAATTTCTAATGAATCGAGTTATAAAATTACTTGCAAATGAAACTAAATCATTCAAATTAATGTTAGATTCCATTTGGATACATAAATTTAAATTTAATTTTAATTATATAAATTTATAAATTTTTTATTTGGATAGTGTAAGAAATTTGAAATTTTAGATTTTAAATTAAAGGTGAATATAATTGATTTGAAATAATTAGGTAAAAAAAAAGTATTGGAAATATTTAAATTTTAAGGTGTTAAATTTGACAAAATATTTGAATCCAATAAAAATCCACTTAATTTTAATGACCCAAATAAGAGATTTAATTCAAATTTAAATATATAATTTAAATTCTTATAATTCAAACACATTATAAATGAAATTAAATATAAGGTAATAAAATGAAATTTTAGATTGCTTAATTGAATTTATATTAAATTATTAATAAAAATAAAAAAAATAATTAAAACTCATATTATTACATTGTTTGTCAATTTACCAAACTCACAAAAGTCAATGATAATTAGTAATAAGAATCATTAGATTAGTGTTCAATAATTAAACTTATTGTACAGAAAATAGTAAGTTATTATTATTGTTATTAGATTAATAAATAAGTATTTACCTTATAAGATAAGAAATTAATTAAGAGTTTAAACTCTAATAATCCATTCTTTTTTAACCACCTCATACGTTACTAGGGACGTCTGTAGCGTTAGTTAGACATCCTTTGAGCGGCTTCTAGTTTTGTTTTGCCATTGGATTGAAGAAGCACAAAAATATATTGGGCATTAAGGCCTTTAATGTGATAAAATAAGGGATTTTTACAAAAATATCAAAAAAATAATAATTTTATTTTTATTAAAAAAAAAAGAAACCGTAAAAAAAAAATAGATATTTATGTAATTTTCTCATAAAATAATGATTATTCATATATTTAAGATACTTATTCGTGTTAATTAGCATTCATCAGTTATTGTTAATGAGAATCTTTCTGCAGAGGTAGATATATGATTTTATATATATATATATATATAAAAAAGCTTCGAAGGGCACAAATAAGGAATGTAGTAGAAAACAGGAATAGAAGATGCTGAAGCATGGGGGGATGATCATAGCCGTTCATTGCAGTGGATCCCAGTTGCGTGACCTGCACCTACCAGTAAAACATAAATTTGGATACGAATTGATATTGAGGCGACCAAATCATGGAAATTGCAGAATTTAAAAGGTGAAGTACAACCATATCCACTTATCCATGATGGAAGCAGACTAGCCTTGGTGGCGAGCTACACCTGGATGTAGATGACAGGCACCCCTGCTAAATCCAGCTTCTGGGTCCAGACTTCAGACCTCTTCAAGTCATATACTAGAACCCAATATACCAACAGCCAAAACGAAATATTTTTGGGAAAGACTGTTTAAGGGATTGCTCAAAAAATGTATATTGCAGCCAAGAACAATTTAAATTTCACAAAAAAAGCAGAAAGATACATCACCTCTGTACTTCAGAAATGAAAATAACCTCTCTGGACTCTCATTGTTACATGAAAACTATAAACATCAGCATGATCAGTGTGAGAATGATTTACAACCAACATTTCATAGCCTAAAATTTTCTCTCTCCTTCCTGGAACCTCTTGGGTAGGAGAAGCTTCTCTCTTTTTGCAACACAAGTCCTAATCATCCCAATCGTTTTCCCATCCATCTTTCTTTGGAGACCTAGCAGTGAGGCCATTTGCTGAGATACTTCCCGTATGACGTGCTGCTGGTGACTTCACTGCATTTTCCTCGTCCCAGTCATCATCCCAACCCTCATCCCAACCTTCAGCCTCATCGTTTGTTAAAGCAGATTCTGGCAAACTCATCTCGAGTTCTTGGTATTAAGAAACTGCAAGACATCACGAGTCCTAGCAAACTTTTGAATCATGCTCTTAACATGGACCAGAGGCATGTTACAGACAAGGCTTAATTTCAGTTCCCTTTTCTTTGGTTTTCGGTTTTCCTTTATCCCCCAGGCCACTGCCCTCCAAACTTTGTGCCATACTATCTTATAATTCACAACAGTTCCAAATGGATTAAAGAAATATGACAAAGTAACAGAAAATTACCCATACCTTTTTAGTTTGGTGTTTGGGTATTTTAAGGAAATCATTTTCACTGGGATTTGGAGCAAAACGATCCACTTCCAAATTGCTTTCTCCTTCATTCTGGACAAGAACTATCAATTTTTTGTGCTCTACAAAGAAAGGAAATTGAGATGATTGATTAGTGAAATACTATATAACACACACTTAAGCTACACGAACTATTAGACTGTTACATAACATTTGATAATTGACAAGTTTTTTAAAAAATAGCTCAATTGAACACATGTATACAGCTGCAAAAGAAGTAATTTCACTGCACATGTTTCTCTACCTGTTTACGAAATAGATGCCCAAAAAGTCACAAGAGTGGTCAGTAAATTGAACATACAATTGAAACTAAAAGCACCTTTTTGAGCTTCTTGATAAAAGATGACTCATCTACCACTAAAGCTAAAACAGCATAAGCACCATATACCTGATATAAAAACATTAGACAATATCTTCGAATTATAATTTTATACAAGCCACGTTGCAACAGCACATCTTCTATACTCCATTTTTCTAATAATTAAAAAAAAAAGATTTTATTGGAGAGAAAGATTGTCACGACCCGACCCAATTGGGCACGTGACCGGCACTAGGGAACGGGAAAGCATAAGGCTTCCGGAACCCGTAGTAAGCCTGACTTACCACTAAACATTAAAACCAATAATATGACAGCTATAACTGCCACCAACAAGAACTATAAGCCCACCT
>CANXYC010380874.1:0-24640 GCA_948193065.1 Aleurites moluccanus
AAATAAGGTCTCCAATAGAATTCAATATCAAGTTTCAAGTACAATATGGTTCAATAGGAACAATCATATAATCAATAACATTGGTCACTTGCAAGAAAAGACTGTGAACCAAATGTTCTATATCCATGACAGTTAGCAAAATCTAATAAATAATGGACAAAGGCTGCAGTTAAGTAGCATGTCAATAGTCATACAGTTGATTAGACTGTACATCTAGGACCTTAACCCCCTTCTAGATAGGGTCTCCAATACAATACACTGTGCACAATACCCGATGAACGAACATCTACCCCATCGGGAGAGTAGTACTGTCAATGGTCCCATATATAAGGTAAGTAAAAATATTGTCCAATAATGAAGATCAATTAATACATTTATATATATCAAGGATTCAATTAACAATGGTTACATAATCAAGAAACTTTAATAATAATAAAATTTCTTAAGGAATATTCAAGGAAAAAAATATACAAATACAACAAGTAAAGAAACATATATGTTACTTACCCCAAAATTCCAATGTGTCCAACCACCTAGCACAAATTAAAAGGGTGGTCTTCCACTTCCTAGTCTTTTCCTTTATCTCTCCTTTGTGCAGCTATAACAAACATAAATTTCAATTTAGAAACCTAATTACATTATAATACAACAAGCAAACCTAAATTCTGAACAACATTCAGAAATCCTGAAATTCCTACCCGAACATACCTTGATGTTTCACTTATAACTCATTATGTGCATATCCAAATGCTACTCTGTTTTCACTGAATTTTAGCTAAGACATAATGGCACATTTCTCATGTTTTAACTTTCCCTTGATTTAGATCCTAAGATCCTCATATTTACTAATTTCAGAAGGGTTACACTTCTGAAATCCCTAATCCGAGCCAGTCTGTCTCAGGGGTCCATAGTTAACAATACATTGAGAATTTGATAAAAATTCCAAAAGACTAAATAGTCCTGACATGTATATCTATAATATGTTTTGAATATTGTCAAATTTCTACATTAAAGACCTCAAAAATTAGCTCCAACTTTCTGCTGAGTCTCAGGAATTTCACAGAAATGAAACCCTATCCGAGTCAGTCATATTTGGAGACTCATATCTCCCAACACATAAGGATTAGTAAAAAATTTCTAAAGAGCATATATTATACACATACACAGTTACAAATTTTGTGTTTTGCACATTTTCAAATTCTACATCTATAGATACAAAAATGGAGCCCAAAATTTCTGCCAAGTCACAGGAAATTTCTAAGACAGAATATTTCAGAATTCCCAATCACTTTCTCTACTTTAAACATATCACCCAATCATTTAATCATTCAAATAACTCATCAAAAATGAATTTCAAAACTTGTTAAGAAATTTACCTTGGAGAAAACATGCACCAAATCTCTTTCTAAGCCCAAATAATTCAACTAGAGGTTGGGGGAAGAATTATTTGTGAAGGAAATTGTGATAGATCAAATGATTTTAGGAAGCTAAGAAGAAATTTTTTTCTATGATGAGGAGCTTGAAAATTTCGGCCATAGAAGATCAAATTGAAGAAGATGATGGCTTCTTATCATATTTATCTCTATATGTAACAAATGGCCCAATAGGAAAATTAGAAAAAAGTAAATAGGAAAAGAAATAAAAAAAAAGAATAAAATAAAATAAAATAATTTTTTTTTATATAAATATATATAGATATACACACACACACACACACACACACACACACACACACACACACACACACATATATATATATATATATATACACTTTTGTTGACTTTTAGGCTAATTTTTGATTAATTATTAATTAATCCATTAATTAACTGTTAAGTATTTTCAATTTATTTTGCTATAATTTTTAATACTCTAGTATTTTCAACTATATTCATATTACCCATTCTATTTGATTTAATTCTCATTTAAATTCTATAATTCACTCTAATGTTTATTTTCTATTGTCCTTGATAAATTTTCGGTTATTGCTTCCTGGAGAATTTAAAAAAAAAATTCCTACCCGATTTAGGTTTTTCACTATAATCGTTCGGGTTATTACAGAATGTATCTGAAATATACAATCGTTTAATGATGATTGTAAATCAAATGAGGAAATTTGGGAAGAATTATTCTAAAGAAGATATAAATTGTAAGATCTTGAGAGTTCTACCCAAGAAGTATTGGGAAGCAATAGTTGCTTCAATTGAAGAAGCTAATGACTTGAGCACCCTCCTAACCGACAACTTGTTGGGAAAACTTCTCACACATGAGATAATGTTATCTCAAGATAAAATTGAAGAGAAGAAAAATAAGAAATCTTATTCTTAAGAAGAATAAAAGCAAGAAGTCATTTGAAAGATATGAGAAGAATGAAAAGATCAAAAGTAATCAAGTGAAATACTTTGAATGTGACAAATTTGATCATATAAAAGCAGAATGTCCAAGATTAAAAAATAAGAAAAGTTTCAAGAAAAAGGCACTGACAACTACTTTGTATGATTCAAGTGACTTTGATGAAAAAAATGATGCTAGCAAAGATGAAGTAGCCAATCTTTGCTTCATGGCCATTGAAGAGGATACATTTTCAAGTGAGATTAGTAATTCCGATTTTAATTCAAATAATGATACTTTACAAATTATGGATACATTACTTTCAAAATATCATAAGTTGCAAAACAAATATGATAAATTAAAAGAAATGTCAAATGAATTCTTAGATGCTTGTAAAGCTTAAAACAAGGAAATAAATGAATTAAGTGCATCTAATATTGAAATAGAAAAGACCATTAATCTTAAAGACCAAGAATGCAACAAGTTAAAAAATGAGAATTCTTTATTGAGAAACAAGTTAGAGTCTCATAATGAATGCTTATCCAAACTTTGTAATGACAAAGAAAAATTAGATAAAATTCTTGAGTCTCAAAGATGTCCTATAATTAAGTATGGACTTGGTTATAGTAGAGGGGATGCTCCATCAATATCTAAAGACTACATTTATAAAGGCATAAAGTTCAAACAATCACATTCCTCCACCTAAAAATACTAAACCTAAAACTAATATACATAGTCATGGCATGCATCTCTCATTTAAAGAGGCCTAAAAATGCATATTCTATATCAAAATCAAAGTATGATTATTGGCCTCAATATCATTTCAAAACACACAATAGGATAAAATCTCAATAAAAATATAAAAATCTCTTGAGATGTCATTATTATGGAAAAAATAGTCATTCAAATTTCAGATGTTACATTAGAAATATGCATCTAGGATTCATTGATGCTAACCCCCAAGGACCCAAAAGCTTTTGGGTACCTAAAAATGTATGAACCTTGTCTCTTGTAGGTTTGTTTGAAATCCACAAGGAAAGAAGAATCATGGTACTTGGATAGTGGATGTTCAAGACATATGACCGGTAATGCAAGTCTTCTCATAAACTTTCAAGATAAGAAAGGAGGAAAGGTAACCTTTGGTGATAATGGCAAAGGTAAAATTATCGAAATTGGACAAGTTGGTAAGATGAAAAACCCTCTCTTGAACATGTATTATTGGTTGATGGATTGAAGCATAATTTAATTAATGTTAGTCAATTATGTGACATAGGAAACAAAATTTCTTTTACTTCTAAGAAATGCTATGTGAAGCATTTGAAGGATAAAAAATATTATTTGTCGGTCATAGAATTAGCAATGTCTATATGATTGATTTAAATAATGTGCATAATGATAATATTGATTGTATGGTCTCTCTATGTGATGATGCATGGTTGTGGCATATGGGACTTGAAAATATTGGCATGGATCATATTGACAATCTTAAGTTTAAAGAGCTTGTAATTGGTCTCCCCAATGTCAAGTTTCTCAAACATAAGATGTATGATACATGTCAAATGGGCAAGCAAGTTAAAAGTTCTTTTAAAACCAAAAATATTATCTCTTCTTCTAGACCTCTAGAACTTTTGCATATAAATTTGTTTGGCCCTTGTAGAACAATAAGTCTTGGAGGTAAGCAATATGCATTTGTCATTGTTGATAATTACTCTAAATTTACTTGGGTATTATTCCTTGCTCATAATGATGAAAGCTTTTAGGAGTTTAAATCTTTTGCTAAAAGAATTCAAAATGAAAAAGGTTTTTATATCACATCTTTAAGTAGTGATCATAGAAGAGAATTTGTCAATCATGAATTTAAATCTTTTTGTGATGAAATAGAAAATTTTCATAACTTTTCTACTCCTAGAACTCCCTAACAAAATGGAGTTATAGAAAGGAAAAATAGAACTCTTATTGATATGGCTAGAACTATGCTCAATGAGTACTCTCTTCCAAAGTACTTTTAGGCCGAAGCAGTCAATATTGCTTGTTATATTTCAAATAAACTTTTCATAAGAGCAATTTTAAATAAAACTCCTTATGAGCCATGGAATGGAAGAAAATCAAGAATTTCATATCTAAGAGTATTTGGATGTAAATGCTTCATATTAAACACCAAGGACAATCTTAGAAAATTTAACTCCAAAACGGATGTAGGTATTTTCTTGGGCTACTCAACTTCTATCAAAGTTTATAGAGTTTTCAATAAAAGAACTTTAGTTGTTGAAAAGTCCATGCGTGTTACATTATATGAATCAAGTCCTTTTGATTTGCATAAATTTGATCATTAATGATGATGACATTTTTTATCATGAGCATGATTCATCCATTGATCTAGAGCCTTTTGTTGATTCTTCCTCAAAGAATCTTGATGACCTAGGAAAATCTTTTAAGAAAATAGAAAATTCTCTTCTTGATGTCGAACTTCCAAAGGATTGGAAATTCAAAAAGGACCACCCAAAAGACCTCATAATTGGTGAAACCTCAAAAGATGTGGCCACAAGATCCTCTCTTTAGGAAATAGTGAATAACCTAGCCTTCATATCTAAGATTGAACTTAAGAATATCAATGAAGCTCTAGATAATGAAAGTTGGATTGAGGCTATACAAGAAGAATTGAACCAATTTGAGAGGAACAAGGTTTGGACCTTGGTTTAAAGACCTCAAAACCATCTCATTATAGGTACCAAATGGGTGTTTAGAAACAAATTAGATGAGGTTGGTGTGATCACTAGGAACAAGGCTAGATTGTTGGCAAAGGGTATAATCAAGAGGAAGGAATAAACTATGATGAGACTTTTGCATCGGTAGCTAAACTTGAGGCAATTAGGATGCTACTTGCATTTGCATGTCATATGAACTTCAAGTTATATCAAATGGATGTTAAAAGTGCTTTTTTAAATTGTTTTATTTAGGGGAAAGTTTATGTTGAACAACCTCCGGGTTTTGAATAATTTGATTTTCCAAATCATGTTTTTAAATTTCAAAAAGCTTTTTATGGTCTTAAACAAGCTCTTAAAGCTTAGTATGATAGACTTGACACTTTTTTTGATTAACAATGGTTTTTCAAAAGGTAAAGTTGATACAATACTTTTTATCAAAAAGGATAAACATAACATGCTGATTGTGCAAATTTATGTTGATGATATGATATTTGGTACTACTAATGAAGTTTTGTGTAAGGAATTCTCCTCATGTATGCAAAGTGAATTTGAAATGAGCATGATGGGAGAATTGAAGTTCTTCCTTGGATTACAAATCAAATAATGTGAGGAAGACATCTTCATTGACAAATCAAAGTATACAAAGAAACTTCTCAAGAGGTTTGGTATGGATGGAGCAAAGTCACGTAGAACTCCAATTAGCTCCACCATCAAGCTTGACAAGGATGATCTTGATAAGCCTATTGAGGAGAAGAAATTTAGAGGTATGATTGGTAGTTTGCTTTACTTAACCGCTAGTAGACCGGATATTATATTTGTCGTATGTTTATATGAATATTTTCAATCTTGTCCTAACGAATCTCATTTGCATGCAGTCAAAAGAATTTTCAAATATTTAATAGGCACACAAAATCTAGGACTTTGGTATTCTAAGAATATGTCTGTTAATTTAATTGGCTATTTCAATGCGGATTTTGTCGGTAGTTGCATAGATAGGAAGAGTACCTCCAATACTTGCCAATTCATAGGAAATTATCTTGTTTCTTGGTTTAGTAAGAAATAAAATTCAGTGGCTTTATCCACCGCAGAAGCTGAATATGTGGCAACCGCTTGTTGTTGTGCACAAGTTTTGAGGATGAAACAACAAATTCATGATTTAGGTGTGTATTTGAACAAGATTCCTATTAAGTGTGATAACACTAGTGCTATCAATTTATCATAAAATCCTGTACAACATTCTAGAAGTAAGAACATTGACATTAGATATCATTTTCTTAGAGATAATGTATTAAGTGATAATGTTGTGCTTTAATTTGTTGCTTTCAATGATCAACTTGCAGATATTTTTACAAAACTTTTGAATGAGAAGCATTTAAATTTTATTAAACGTGAATTAAAAATGATGGATGGTAGTGAATTTGATTAGTTATCTTAATTAATTCGTGAGTTTTTGAAATTTTCTTCTGTGTAGCAGCCGCTACAAATCTGTGCAGCATCAACTACTCATGGCCTTAGTGTACTTTTTTACTCGAATTAGAGTAATGGCCGCTACTCAAGATGTAGCACCCGCGATTATGGGTAAACTTTCAGTTTTCTTTCTTCCCAGATTCACCGCCGCTACAAAAATTGGTAACGGTCACTACATTTTTGCCAAACCTTTTGTGTCTCTTAGTAGCTCCCGCTACTCTAGTAGTGCCCGCTACTTAATTAAGTTGCGTCTGTTACCAAATAGTAACGGCCGCTACTGCTGTCATTTTTTAAATAAATATCGCTGTTTTCTTTTATTTCTTTTAACCTAATCTCACATTTCTTCTCTTTTTCTATGAAAAATGCATTTTTTTGACATTCTCCATAATCAAAATCAATATTTTTGTCTTTCAATCATACAAAATGCCTCTCAAACGTATAAAAACTCTTGTTCAACGCAAACCCTCCTATGGAAAAAAGGCAAGAATTGAGAAATCCTCTTCTGAAGAATCCTATTCAAGTTCTTCAAAAATCGAATCTATGTCTCCTCCTTCTCCTCTACCTCCATCTCATACTCTAAAAGGAAAGGAGAAGGTTAGAGCTTCTTCTCAACCACCTCCACCACCGACTGTCGCTGCTCCACCATAGACTGCCCTTATCTCCCAACCCTCTGATCATGATCATCTTCTAAACTCCTTAACCGAGGAAAAATGACAAAGGTTTGCAGTCCTAACTTCTAATCATAACATCCTACCATCTAGGTATATAGATTGGGTAGCATTAGAAAAATTGGGGCTTGCTAGGTCTGTTAGGGAAAAACTAACCTCTGTGGATTGGACAGTTATGTCCAATATTAACTATGCTTGTTACCCATTTCTATTCCAAGAGTTTTTCTCAACTCTTAAGGTGAATACCACAACGGGTTCATCCTATGGTATAATGACATTTAAAATCTTAGGGCAACCCTATACCTTAGGCAGACCTCAGTAGGTTGAGATTTTCAGATTTTCTGACTATGAGTTAGATAATTATACTGATTCATTCATCAAGTCAGATTTTTGGACAGAAATTATGGGTCTAGATACCCCTTTTAATCCTAGAACTTGCAAAGCCACTAGCATTCTTAGTCTCATGCTCAAAATCATCCATCGCATTATAACTTATACTATAAATGTGAGAGGGACTAGTTACAGTGCAATGCTTAAGTCATACCTGTTTTATTTGTGGTGCATTGAGAAAGGGCACAAGCTGTCTTTTGTTCGATGGCTTGCGGATCACTTTGATTCGCTGTCAAAACGGAAGACCGATGATATTGTGATTTGACATTTAATCACTAATATTGTTGTAGAAATTACCCGAGCCAATCCAAACCCTAAGTTTAGATTTGATCCCGCATCCACCTCTTACCAACCCTTGCATCATCTTCATGATGAATATAAATTCCTAAGGATGCAGGCTCTAGCTAAAATGTCAATTGTATCTAGAAACCGAGATGGGGAGTATGTCCTTAGGAAAACTGTTGCGATTGGTCTTTCGGATCGTGAATCTGCTCTATTTCCTCCTCCTCCAGCTTCTTCTTTTGCACCTGCACCTTCAGATCCTCCCGTAGCCTCAGCTTCTACAGTTCCTCCTTCTATGGATGTGTCTCAATTGTCCTCAATCATCACAGACCGACTTGATTTTCTTGAGCAGACAGTTTTTACCCGCATACAGCGTTTGGATGATTGCATTAGTGACATTGCCACTGCTCAGACTTCCATTAAGGGAGCAATTCATCGACTTGACAACATCGCGAGCTGCATACCAAGCTTGATGACATTGAAGTTGCTCCTTTCACAGCTTCAAAATCTGGCGATGTAGTCTCCAGTCTAGTTGAAGGGGCTCCAACTGATCCTGCTACTTAGTTTTAGGATCTTTGTTTTGTATTTATTTTTTCTTTGTATTTCTTTCAATTACTTTGTATTTTGGTACTTTCTATTTCAATAAATTTCCATTTGATATTCTATTTATGCAAATGTTGATTTTATGTTGAGTTGAAATATTGAACTGCATATTGAGTTGGAATGTTAATTTATGAGTTGACTTGTTGCAATGTTGAGTTGAAATATTGTTGTCATCTTGATGCAATGCTCTTCTGTTTCTATTTTTTCTGCCATGCTGCATATTTTTTTTTGACAAAAAAACCCCATTGACCACTCATTTTTTGAATGCTTCTAAACAAAGGGGGAGTAATAGTGCAAACTTGTTAAAAATATGATTTAAAACTTGTGTGACACATTTTGAGGGGGAGTTTTGCTCCATTTTCTAAAAAATTTCATAGTTTATATTTTTCATCTCTTGCACTTAAAAAGTTATTTGTCACCATCAAAAGGGGGGAGATTGTTGGATCTTTAATATTATAACATACTCATTTTGATGTGTGCAAACAACTAATTAAACTACTAATAATGTTTATTTGTTTATATGCAAGAAAATGTTTTTAAGTTTGCAGGTTACTGGCTTGTAGCGGCAGCTACATTGCCTAGTCGCCCCCGCTACTTAACTTAAAAGGAAGAAAAGTTAAGAGAAACCAGTTTTGTAGCCCCCACAACCAATTAAGTAGTGCTCGCTACTCAGCTAAGTCGCGCACGCGATTTATAAGTAGTAGCCGCTACTAAGAGATTCAGAACACATAGAAGTTGATCATCTTCAGCCGCGCCAACAACTGGAATCAGTTTCCGCAGCTACTTAAGTAGCGCCCGCTAATTATATAAATGCTCGTCGCTACATATACTAAAGTTTGAAATAGCAGCCGCTACAAAGAAGTTACAGTCGCAAATTTCATATTCAGAAGCGAGTCAAAACAGTAGCGCCCGCTACTTATAAGTAGTGACCGCTACTAAAAAAGCTCATAAGACACAAAAACAAGTCTTTGGAGCATTAGTCACGCCCACTATAATATAAGTAGCGCTTGCTACAGTTCGAATTCTGGCAAAAAATATAGCCATTGCAACAACTTTGATTTGCATTAAATGCTCATTTAGTTCAACCAAACGACTTTTTTATGTTAAGGACTATAAATATGAGTTGATATGAATTTATTATAAATAACAACTAATTTATTGTGCATTAATTCATATCTTAAAGTTTTTAGGTGTTCTTGAACTTCAAATTAAGTTTTTTATTGTAAAAAAAATTAATTGCTAAAACTTCAAGATTGTTGAAATGTAATTAATTCCTGATAGTTGGATTAAAGTTATTGGGTAATTTATTTCTCATATCTTGTATCTTTTTTGGGTTTTGTATGAGTTTTATTGTAAAATCACTTGTAAGGATTGGTGTTAGCCTAAACACTTTAAAGTTTGATTTTTAACTAAAAAATATCAAAATTAGTGAAATACTCAAATGTAATCTTGAGGAGTAAACATAAGCATTTTTATCCGAACCACTATAAAATTCTTGTCTGAATTTTTTTTTTCTCTCTTTCACTTATTAATATTTAAGTTGTCATTAATTTTATTAAACAACTAATTCACCCCCTCTTAATTGCCAAGGGACTTTCAATTTTTTTTTCTTATTTTTTGTTCAACACTCTAGTTTTTATTATTAATTAATATTAAAAGAAAAAAAAAATCATCTTCTCTTCTTTAGAAAATCAAAATCTGGTTTCTTAAAAAAAGTATTTGCTATTAATTAAAAATCTTTAAAAAATCAACTCATATTCTATGCAAAACAAATCTGATTTCCTAAAAAAAAATTTATATACTACTCTATTATAATCAATGTGGCAAAGAAGCAAATCATGACGTTCACTAGTCTCTTGCTTTCTTCAAATTTTTTTGTTTCAAAAATCATACTTTCTCCTCCAACTCCTAAAATCATGAAATCATCATTTCCTTTCCCTTTTATATATGCAAGAAAGTCTCAAATAGCTAAAGTTATTCTAATCAGAAAATAACCTTTTTTTAGAATCCTTGAAATCAATTCTTTTACGAGTCACTTTAGTTTGTTTGTTTTTCTCTTCTTCGTTAACCTTACGGTCCTTTTGAGAGTTGAAATAAAAAATGAAAAAAAAATAGAATAAAAGTTATTACATGTTTGAGAATTTAATTAATTTAAATAATAAAAAATATTAATGGATTAATTATTTCTTAAACTGTATTTTATTTCTATTCAAAATTTAGAGAATAAGAAACTTTTCTTATTTATTACTAAAAATAATTTTTAAGTAATACTCACTTCATCACACAATAAATATTTTAATTATCTTTTTAATATATCTCAATTTAATTATATATTTTCTAATCTAAATTAGGTTTTATCTTAATATTACAATAATATCGTCATTAAAAAATATGTAACAAATTAAGATAATAATTAAAAAATATATAATGTGAGAGAATTAGAAAAGTAGATAGCAATCCGAATCTTCTGTTTTATAGTGTGTTTTATTTTTTATTTTTTATTTTTCTTTATACATCACATCACTTATAAAAAATTATTAGAAATAAAAAAATTTTTAAAAAATAAATAATGTGATGTATAAAAAGAATATAAGACAAAAAATGTAACATATAATAAAAGAGAAAATCTAAACTGAATGAATAAAGAATAAAATAATAAATAAATTATAAAAATTAAAATAGGTAAAATTTTTTTTCTTAATAATTAATATTATTTTTATCCTTTAAACTTTCAAACAATAAATATTTTTTAACCATTTCATTTCTTTTCTTTTCCATTCTCATGGATTAAAAATTGTTTAAAAAAAAAACTCCAATAAAACCTACAGGTCTTAGCACTAGATAACTTACTCCACCAACGCTGTCGCCTGTAATTGAAGCCCAACCCAGTAGACCTAGTGCCTCCAATTTCACTCATTTCTCTCAAAATCTTCTCTTTATTGCCCCAAAACCTCAACCCCAATTCACTTAGTTTATCCAAAATAAACATGAACGACAACTTGAATAGAAAAGTCCAGAGGCACCTGCTTGATGCATGATGGGGCTCATGTTTACTAGACTTTGACGATAACGATGGAAGAAGACCGTTGCGCACAAGGATTGCAACTTCATTTTTGTGTCTCGCCAGTGATGGTGGCTAGTGGCTTCGTTCATCACTGGTAGTTGAGTGAAGGCTAAAATAGAAATCGACGAGGCGATCTGACTGTCAAACTCATGATGGTAGGAGTTTGGTAAATGAGAGAAAGAAACGAGGAAGAAAAGAAAAAGAAAAAATATTCAAAATGGGATTAAATTTTATTATTATTAATTTAATTTGACTGCGGGTAAAATTGGTATAAGATTCAAAAATAAATTTAGATCCCATTGAAATAAAATATTTGTCTTGAATTGATTTAAAATGTTATTTTAAACTTAAATTAAACATCAATTATAAATTTAAAGAGCATGTATAATTGATATTTTTTAAAACATAAGAAAAAATAAAAATTATTTCATTTTTATTGATAAAAAAAAAAATTTCAAAAATATTATATATTTAAAAATACTGTATATTTAAAAATATTTTTTTTAAAAATATAACATATATCAAATATATACCAAATATATATCAAAAATATACCACATATATAACAAACATATATAAATAAACAGTAAAAATGAAAAAAAAAATTATAAAATTAAAAAAAAAAAGTCAAAAAATAATATATTTGTGTAATATATCCTTTATAATTTTATACAATTATAAACAAATACTTCTAAAAAAAAATGGATAGGATTGTTGGTCAGATCGAGTTAGATTTTGAAATTTTATTTTTTTAAATAGGTTTAGACACATATTTAGATGGGAATATTACACAAATATACTGTTTTTGACTTTTTTTTTTTTTTTTTACTGTTTTTTGATATATGTTTAGTATATGTATGGTATATTTTTGATATATGTTGTATTTTTAAAAAAATATTTTTAGATATGTAGTGTTTTTGAAAAAAATATTTTTAAATTTGTAGTATTTTTAAAAGTTTTTTTTAAGGGTAAAAATGAAATGTTTTTTATTTTTTAGGATATTTTTGAAAAAATCCCTATTTAGATCCCATCTCTTGTATTGGGCTGAACTTGAACTAAAAAACATGGCCCAATTAATATCCTATCCAAAACCGGATCGGCCCGCATGATGAACGGATATAACCATGCCAATTCCCTTTATTAAGATATTAATTAAAACTCCGTCGTTTTGAATTAATCTTACATCGAAACCTAAAAAACTCATATTCCTATTTTGCTTCTTATCGGCAGGCCCCCCACGCTCTCCATTTCAGTTTGTGCCTCTGGGGAGCTCAACCCACCGTCGAGCGAAGGCCATCGTCTCCTTCCAAGGTTGTCCAGGTACAAATTCTTATTCTTTTTTCTTTTTCAATTTCCCTGTCATTCATTTTTAGTACTCTTTCTCTCTCCTCTCTCTATTTCGCTCATTAGACCGCGAGCATCTGCCACTTCGTTTACTCCTCCGGCATCTTCAGCCACGCTTAAAAAATTGGTTTTTTCTATATTGGGTTTCTGTACCTTCCCCATTTGTAGTAACCTCTGGTATTTTTATGCCAATTTTTGTTTTTTTTTCCAATGAATTCTTGCATCTTCAATTAAGAAAAAATAAATTGATTTCAACCCTATATATTATTTTAATCCTTTTGAGTTGTTTTGGAATTACCAATAGTTATATTATTTCATTTCCCCATTGTATGATAGTATAATTTCACGTTTGAAGGTGTGTGATTATTGTTGTTATTATAAGAAGGATAAAAAAAGAAAACTATTTTGCTTAAGGATTCAATGTTATGAACATATCCACAAGGTTTTGAACACTGAATTCAGATTTTCGTCATTTTACACTTGTATTTGTAAAATTAGTCATTGTTTTGTGGTAATGCGCTTCTGATATATCTGAGCTGCCGGGTTTCACTCGGAATTTGGGTGTTTTCTCTTGTTATTTTTTTTATTACGTTTTGAGTAATTTTAAGTTACCAATGGTTGTATTTCTTGATTTGCCCATTTTATGCAGCATAATGGATCTGTTCAATTTTGTTGGGTAAATAAAAATAATTGTGCTCAATTTAATTCCTAATCCTTTGTTATATGTTTCAGGATGAATTGTTTGTAGAATTATAAGGTTTTTAATCACATATTGTACGGAAATTGAGTTGAACTTTTACTTGCAATGGATTCACCTGACTGTAATCGTAATCATGTGAAACGAGACATCAATGAGAATAGCTCAGATGTGAAGAGTGATAGGGCAGAGGACAATGAAGAATGGGAGGGCAGTGACAAAAGGAAGCATAGGTCAAGCAAGGCTAGAAAGTCTAGCAATGGAGAAGATGCTGAAGTAATAGATTCCAGTGGGAGAAGAAGAAGTTCTGGTGGGGACAGGAATGAGAATCGTAAGAGGTTGAGTGGTGGTGGTTCTAGCAGAATGGGCAGTGATGATGATGATGATTATGAAACAAGAAAAGATTTGCGCTCGAAGCAAATGAAGAAAAAACAAGAGGAAAGTAGTTTGGAAAAGTTGAGCAGTTGGTATCAGGATGGAGAATTGGAGAACAGACAAGTTGGAGAAAAGCCTGGAAGTAAGGGGTACTGTAGGCCTGATGAAAGTGAGAGAAAGAAAATGTCATCGAAGATCTCAGAACATGAGAGTTCCCGTAGTGGAAGCAAAAGTAAAGAAGAAAAATCTCATGATGGAGAGCATGAAAAGACACAAGATAGAGATTCTAGGTACTCAGATAGGAGAGAGAGTGGTCGCGAGAAGGCTCATGGTTCGATTGAGCCGGGAAGAACTTCTAGGAGGAGATGGGATGAATCAGATGCTGGAAAGAAAACTGAAGAAATTCAGCATGAAAAGGCTGATCTTAGAAGCGGAAAGGGTTCTGATTCCAAATATGAGAATTCTAAAGAGAGAAGTGCATCTGCAAGAAATGAACCCAGTGAGAATAAAAGCAAGGGTTTAGATTCAAACAACGAGAAGGGTGCCAAAGCCAATTACAGAGAAGAAAAAAAAGCTGATGGAGAGAGGAACAAGAGCAAAAGCAGGTCAGAAGCTGCAGGGGAAGATGATAAGGATAGTCCTATTACTCATGAAGAAAGATCAGGTTGGGAGAAAAGTGAGAAGCACAGACAGCAAAGAACGGCCACTGGTAGGGATGCTGTTGAAAGCCGTGAAAGGTCTTCCAATGCAGATGAAGATGGAATTAATTGGGTAAGAGATAAAAATGCTAGAGAAGTAGGACACTCTAACAGGTCCAGGACCCCAGAAAGGAGAGCAAGGCGTCATCAAGAATCACAATACTCTGAAATGGAGTATGAAAAAAGCTCAGATATTAGAAGGAAGGATCTAGAAAAGGATGGCCACAGGGATGATAGATCAAAAGGCAGGGATGACAGCTGGAGTGAGAGGAATAGAGATCGGGAAAGTTCCAAAGATAGTTGGAAAAGAAGGCAATCCAGTGGCAACGATAGAGAATTGAAAGATGGAGACATTATGTATGATCGTGGCAGAGATTGGGAGCCAAGACAAGGTCGTGATAGGAATGACAATGAAAGGCCTCATGGTCGAACTAGGGGTGAAGCTGTAAAAACATCATCGAATTTCGGAATTTCAAATGAGAATTATGATGTGATAGAAATCCAGACCAAGCCTCTTGATTATGGACGAGCAGAGTCTGGATCCAACTTTGCGAGGAAAATGGAGCTTGGACAGCAATCTGATGGGAAATCAACACCAAATGCTGAAGAGTGGGCAAATACGAGAGATGAAAGGACTAGAAGACATGATTTATATGGTTCTACTCCTATTGATGATACAAAGGAAAGATATACTGATGATGGTTCTATGCGAGATCCTAGTTCATGGAGGGATGAAATGGACTACCAGGCAGGGAAAGGAAGAGGACAGAGAGGGTCTATGTCTAATCGGGGTTCTGGTGGCCAAAGTTCTAGTGGTGGTTCACAGCCTCCATATGGAAACCAGGAACCAGTGTCCTTCTCCAGAGCTCCACAGGGAGTAAAAGGGAGTAGGGTAGGGAGAGGAGGAAGGAATAGGCCCTCTGTAAGAGACAGCCAACAGGTCCCATTGCCCATAATGGGATCACCTTTTGGGCCTATTGGAGTTCCACCACCTGGACCGATGCAACCACTTGGCCCAAGTATGTCACCTGCTCCAGGTCCTCCAAGTGTTTTTATTCCACCATTTTCTCCACCAGTAGTTTGGCATGGGGCTCGAGGGGTAGAGATGAATATGTTACTGCCACCATCTCTCTCTCCTGTTCCTCCTGGACCATCAGCCCCAAGATTTCCTCCTAACATGGGGACACCTGCACCAAACCCTGCTATGTTTTTTAATCAGGCAGGACCTGGAAGGGGAGTGCCTCCCAACATGTCTGGTCCCGGTTTTAATGCTGCAGGACCAGTAGGTCGAGGAGCACCTCCTGATAAGAGCTCAGGGAGCTGGGTGCCTCCTAGAAATATTGGACCTCCTGGTAAAGCTCCTTCAAGAGGAGAACAGAATGATTATTCACAGAATTTTGTTGATACTGGTATGCGACCCCAGAATTTTATCAGGGAGTTAGAGCTTACCAATGTTGTAGAGGATTACCCCAAGCTTAGGGAGCTTATACAGAAAAAAGATGAGATTGTGGCCAAGTCAGCCTCTGCTCCCATGTATTTGAAATGTGACCTGCATGAGTTTGAGCTTTCTCCAGAGTTTTTTGGGGCCAAGTTTGATGTGATTCTAGTGGACCCCCCTTGGGAAGAATATGTTCATCGAGCTCCTGGTGTTGCTGACCATATGGAATATTGGACATTTGAAGAAATATTAAATCTCAAGATCGAGGTAGTCTGGTTGCAAATTGCTTGTCCTTACAATTGTCTTTTCAGTAGTAACTGACAAGTTGTGATTTCCTTATCCTTGCTTGAGCATAAATAATTTAAGTTGCTAACAAGTAATTGCATTGCATACTATTATATGCTTTAACATCCTGAGCCATAAATGCACTACCATGTTCAATGTGGTGGGCTGTGAGCTAAATTGTATATTTCCTGTTAATTTAACTTGTGCCTTCATTCTTCTGGGTTGGCTAAGCTTTGTCTTCTGTGTACAGGCAATAGCAGATACACCTTCTTTTATCTTCCTCTGGGTGGGGGATGGTGTGGGACTTGAGCAAGGTCGGCAATGCTTAAAGAAGGTACTTATAACTTAAGCATGTGGAATTATAATGATCACAACCTACCTTCTTTTCTGTCTTCAACTCTTGTCATGTTCTGTAAAATCCTTAATGCATTGTATAATTTTAAATTTTCTTAATGTTTCAGTGGGGATTTAGAAGATGCGAGGATATTTGTTGGGTGAAGACCAATAAAACTAATGCTATGCCAGGATTGCGGCATGACTCTCATACTTTATTTCAGCACTCAAAGGTTGGTAATATGATATTTCTTCTGCCTGAGATATCTACTTTCCCTCTCTTTTTGCTTTCTTCTCTTGCATTACGATTTTCTTGCTAATGCATTTGCTTTTGTCCTCAACTGTGATTATAATAAAGGAACACTGCTTGATGGGTATAAAAGGAACAGTTCGTCGCAGCACTGATGGTCATATAATCCATGCTAACATTGATACTGATGTAATCATTGCTGAGGAACCTCCATATGGTTAGTTACACCTATAAAAACATTGAATTTCTTGGCTCTTTGGTGGGATTTGTCCATTTAGGATTTGTTTGCTCATCTTGTACATGTGATGAGTCTAGATCCAAATTCAATTGTGGATTGCTTTCGGTTCCACATTCATTCATTTGTTTGTTTGTTTGTTTTTTTTAATGATACAGTAAGGTTTGTGGCCAATGCATTCCTTTATTCTTTCCCTTTTTACTTGAGTTTGGTGGAAAATACATTCTTGTGCTTGTGCAGAAATGTGTGATTTCCTGGTGAAGGTTGAAATTTCAGTAACTTTTCATTCATTTTATGTTTTCAACTATTTCTTAAATGTTTTCTAGCTTTATATGATTTCCTTCCTATATTTTAATCACTGAGAGGCCATCACAAGTCTTAGCATGAAGGAGATTATTATAAAGTTTTCTTGAACTGGTTAACATATTGTAAATTGTTGTCACAACACATTGTTTGCAAAATGAATGACTAAATGAACACTTATGAGACTGTTATGCTAATGGAATTTCAGGTTCAACCCAAAAGCCTGAAGATATGTATCGTATAATTGAGCATTTCTCCCTTGGCCGTAGAAGGCTTGAGCTTTTTGGTGAAGACCACAATATTCGATCTGGTTGGTTGACTGTTGGTAAAGGACTATCCTCATCAAATTTCAATTCTGAGGTAGAATATCTCTTTGAAACAGTTACTTCTAATTGTTGTACGCCTTAGCACATTATATGAAACTGAGTACAACTTAGGCTCCATTTGTTTGATGAAATAGTAATGATATTGCAACCTTTAAATTTGTTACAATGTAGAGGAAAGGGATGCTTTTTTTACTTTTCCTTGTATTTCACAATGAAATTATTTCATGGAGAGGGAGAAATAAATGACTCTGTTCCTATACACTGTCCCCTAAAACCAAGCTGAACAGAAGCATGATACTTGATCCGAAATATAGAATTTTTTGGGTGCTGATATTGGAACTCCAAAATAATTTTCTGGCACTCCCATTAATGTTTTTCTTACACAAGCAGACCATAATATCCTTCATTAGTTATTAGTTTCCTTCTCCTCCTCCATCTTTTTTTCCTTATTTCTCTTCTTTTCTATTGTTGGCTCTCTCTCCTTTACTGAACAGTTGCCCCATAGGATTACAAAGAGGTGCTAAGTTGAACCTTTTTCTATTATTTTGATTTAGTTCTTTTTTTTTTCTCTTGGCCACAACCATACACTATTATGCTTGGAATTAGAAGAAGGAAATCCTGCAAAGAATTGAAACTTGTTTTTGGTTTCAAGTTTTATCTTCAATGGAAGATAAAGGAATATTTTCTCTCCCATTTTTTTCTTGTGGGTTTGGCATTATTTCTTGTAAACTCGGATAAGAGAGGATAAGCAAGGTTTGCTTGATTTTGTTAGATACCTCATAGTTGCTCATTTAACGGAAACGAGAGACCTCCAATTTGCAATAACTGATCTGGAGTCACTTTGTAGCAAAGATGTGTCTCATGTAATAGTGTTGTTCGATTGCCTGTATTGGATTTTCAGGTCTCTATTCTTTCCAAAAACTCTTGGGTATTGCAGATTTTTTTTTAATTTTTTTTTATGGCAACAATATTTGATTTTGAAGTTTTGTTCCTTGTTTTCTGCCTGTTCTTGCTCCTGCTGCTGTGCCTAATCTAAAGTTCAAGTTTGCTAGGGGGGTTCAGTGCAACAACAGAGCTAAGGATTATAATTGCATGTTGCACAAATTGCAGTAAAGGAGATAAGTCAAACAGCCAAAATAAAATAATAAGGGAAAAATAGAAAAAAACTAATGAAGGGGTATAGTTTGCTCATGTAGCAAAAATATTAATGGGAGTGGCAGAAGATTATTTTCAACTGCCATTATGGGCACCCAAGTTACCTTTTATTTTTTTCAATTATTTTATTGTGTCAAGTTTACAAATTTGCTCAGGATATGGCATGAGTACTTCTTATTCCATAAGAAGTCTTGTAATAGAGCATTTATGCATGCCTCACAAATCTGAAAATCCCCGCTTCTGGTAGTAATTATCCTGTTGTGATATTTTCTGCTTTGCATCTCATAATGTAATCTTAATGGAGTACTCTATATCACGTTTTGGAGTTTAGAAAAGGAAGATAAAAAAGTGAAGTTAGTGTCCTGACCTTCTAGAAGGGTCTGCCATGAAACCAGACTCTTGCACTTTTGCCTGTAATTGCCATTTTGTTTTTCATTTTGGGTTTGTTTAACTGGATTTATCTTGTACTTCTTTGAGCCTGGAATAATACTCTTTGTTTATGCCAATTTCCCTGTTTCCTTTGGTTTTCTACACCTGCATATCAACTGAAAATTTGGTAAATCTCAGGCATATGTCAGGAATTTTGCTGACGAGGATGGGAAAGTCTGGCAAGGAGGTGGTGGACGAAATCCTCCTCCTGATGCACCTCATCTCGTGATGACTACCCCTGAAATAGAGGCTCTTCGGCCGAAGTCTCCAATGAAGAACCAGCAACAGCTGCAGCAACAACAATCGACGTCCATTTCTCTCACGACAGCCAGTTCTTCCAACAGAAGGGCAGCTGGAAATTCTCCTCAGAATCCAAGCACTTTCAGTTTAAACCAAGAAGCATCGAGCTCTAACCCTTCAACTCCAGCTCCTTGGGCTTCCCCAATGGATGGCTTTAGAGTGTGAGAAAGCAGGAATTTAGAGGAATATTTTTGATATTAATAATGAGTATGGTGATCAGGTAAATAGAGACTACCTACAGTTAAGCTCATAGACATAGTTGTGTTCCATTAACTGTAATTTTTTTTTTCATAGATAAATATAAATGGAAAGTAATGTCATTTCATTTCATACCCTGCCCTAACCAGGAAATTGGTAAAATGAATCATTGACAAATTTAGCCTTGTTGATTCTTTGCCTTTCAACAATTGTGCATGGATGTTACAGTGAACATATAAGCCACATCACAACAGAGTATTGATAATATCAATGAGTTTTTGTTTGGTTATTTTGACCGGTAGGTCTAGGGTTTCATGGCCAATATAGCCATCGACCTGCGTTAGACATGCTGAAATAATTTCCTAGACGATTTAGCTTAATAAACGCTTTTAGTTTTTCTAGTTTCAAAGCAAATTTTATTTCTGTATCATTAGTTAAAAATACAATATTTTGTATTTTGTGGGATTAAAATTTTAATAATTTAGGTATTAAACTGGAGTCTAATTTAAAATGTCAAAGAGTAAAGTATTATGAACAATTAAGTACGAATATATATATTTTTTTTCAGTTTGGGATCGGGTATTTAATAATCAAATTTTCAGGGGATTTAATAAACAAATTTTCAGAATTTCAGTTTGGTTTAGAGATTTTCAAATTGTGCATTTTATCCAAATTATGTTAATCTGATAGTTGGTAGTTAGTGATTATCATTTAATAACTAATTATCGTAAATATTTAATAAAATTATTATTCTCTTTATTTCAAAATAAATATTTTAATATATTTTTTATATGTCTCAATTTAATTATCATATTTTCTAATTTAAATTATATTTTATCTTAAAGTTTCAATAATACTGTTATATATTTGGTCTTATATAATTATGTAAACTTGAAAAAATAAAAATATTTTTTTTTTTTTGAAAAATAATAAGATGATTGTATTTAATTAAGAGAGAGATAATAAAATAATAAAAGAGATGGTTATACTTAATTAAGAGAAAATAAATATTAAAATAGTTCAAAAAAATTTCTTAATATTTATACATTTTATAATTTTGACTTTTATTTTTAGACGAAAAAAGTATTAGTTATTAATTATTAATATATTTAATGGCTATTAATAATATTTTATTTAAATGATATTTTTAAAAGGATAATTTAATCTTTTTATTTAAATAAATAGAAATTATTTCAAAAACATTTCAAATTAAATTTTTTATAAACAATAATTATTTAATTATCTAATAGCTAATAATTATTACTAATTAAATGGATTTGATATAACTGTTCATAATTAAAAAATTAATAATTACATTAAATTTTTTTTTCATAGACTCACTAAATTTTAATTATAAATAAAAAAAAATAAATTTTGGTTATAAATTTCAAAAGTTAATGATTAAAAAGTAAACTTTAAGCTTTTTAACCTGTATTAAATATCGAATACTCAACCGTTGAATATTGGCTTCTAAAAAACAAACAAAAGAAACATTTAGGAAGAGTTTGGTTGAAAACAGAAGATTGAAAATGTGTTTCAAAAAATTATACTATATTTACTTATTTAGCTTTTTTTTTTTTATATCAAAAATAATATTTTATTTTTAGATTCATATATTCAAAAAATTATTTAATTTTTTTTAAATTTTAAAACTCTATTTATATACTTATTTTAAGTAGATATAAACCCAACCACCAATCTAATGCTCAATTGCAAAAACAATGTTTAACAATTTTGTCAACTTTTGTAATTTTTATTGTAAATTTTCAATTTTGATAATTCATGCATAAATTTTGAAATATTATCAGGGCCTAAATTCTAATAATTTTTTGGCAAAATCGATCAATATGACATGTCAGAATAGAAAAATAAAATAAAATAAAAAGAAAATGATGCCATTTATTCTCAGTCTATGTATGTGCATATGATCTTGTTACGTCACATTACATAATATTATTGATAATACTATAATTAGTATAGTGAGAGGAAGGCAAGGACGTGCCCCTTAATTTTAAATTTTTTTAATATAAAATTATTATTTAATTTCTATACTTTATAAAATTAATAAAAGAATGATTTTATTTTAAAAAATTAATTTTTTAATTCATAATAAAATATTATTTAATTATATATCATTTTTTTACCCTTTAATTTTTAAATTTTTAAGATAAATTATTATTTAATTTCTGAAATTTATTAAAATTAATAAAATAATTTTTTTATTTTAAAAAATTAATTTTTTATTCTCTAATTCATAATTTTTTTTAAAAAATTTATGCATTCTTCTCTAAATATGCTTCACTTTTTTAAAATTTTGCGTCGGTCACTAGTATAGCTAGCAAACCTAAAATTTATAGGAAAAATGACACACTAAGGAGAGGAAGTTTTCATGCTAAGCAATTTTAACTGCTACTGTTCTATAATTGACAAGTGATAATGATATCATTAATGATAGACAAGTTATATTAGGTAGTATGCAACTTCAAAGAGTACTATTTTGATCAAAATCATGCTTCCTTCCAAACTTTCAATACTTAGGTTAAGGTTTCTTGCAATAAACTCAAAAGTTTTCTTCTTCCATCTCCTAGGATCTTGTTATTAATTATATGATTAGAAATTGACCCTATTATATATAAGGAAAGAAGGAAAAATACACTAGATACAAGTTACTATCCAGTTGAAACATTTTTGTATTGGTTATAGATTAAAAGAAATTTATTTAAATGCTTTTAATATAAACAATTTTAGAGTTTTGTTTAACTATTTTTTATTTTTTTAATTAAAATATGTGAAATTTATCAAGAAAAAAAAAATTGATAATTTCTAATCAATATTTTCAACATAATATATATTTTTTCTAAAAAATTATTCAAATAACAATGTATAAAACAACCTTATATAGTCTAATTTTTTAATTAATTACAATATTATTGGTCAGAGTTCAAATTTTGTATCGGATTACTATAAAAATATATATATATTTTTTAGTGTCCACATAATTAATATATATTTTTTAAATTCGTTCTTAAAATTTTGAGATCTCAACTTCGTATTCTAATTAATCAAATTAAAAGAATTACTTAAGAAAAAATTACTGAAAAAACTGAACTTCGTACTGGTAGCTTTCAATTACACGATAGGTCATTCAATATAATATAAGCTTAAAATTAAGAGAAGTTAAATATAATTTTTTATCACCTCATCAATTTTTAACAATTAAATTTAGTGAATATTGCAACAACTTAAATATTTAAAACATGAATAATAATAATAATAAATTATTAAACTTAAAATCATGCCTTATATATATATAATAAAAAAGCAGCGAAATTAAATTATAAATATCTCCAGTCATTACTTGTTATTTATTTTAGAAAAAGTCATAATTACAAAGAAAGTCTTATTAATTTTTCTCACAAAAATGGATGGTATAATTTTTTTTAACATCATGAGAGCAAACCAAGGGACCTCTATACATATATACCTCACCATTAACTGTCCATCACAGTTAATGGTGATAGTGGGCAGTTATATCTAAGAAAAAGGGAGAAATTGAGGGGAAAAAAAGGGAAAAAAAATGGACCACTACAAATGGAATGGCCAACTTCCTTATACGTGAAAAAATAACTTACATTCTCCCACTTGATCCATGTTTTCCACCATTTACTGTAGTGAAAAATAAGAACATATGAATCAACGCGATAGAAGCTAAAATTAAGTATTTTTTTTCCATGTATTACAATATTTTATACTTCTCAATAATCTCTCCATATAACTTAATGAATAAATCATATGTTTATTCTAGAACCTAACTTTAAAAATGTTTTCCAAAGCAAATAAAATTAATATGTATACATAACTCAATGAGAAAATATCATATCAAGAGTTTCATTAAAATAATATCGTTCTTGCAACGAAAAACTACATAAAGGAACCAAGTCCCATTCTATTTACATGATCCTTGAACTTATGTGGTGGCATGCCCTTAGTCAAAGGATCAGCAATCATAAAATCATTGCTGATATGTTTAATATGCACTGTTTTATCCTTAATATGTACCCTTTGGCTAGATATTTAATGTCGATGTGCTTACTTCGATTACCACTTTTATTATTCTTAGACATAAAAACAGCAGCTGTATTATCACAATATAACCTTAGCCTAGAAATTGAATCCATAACTCTAAGCTCAGAGATGAAACTCTTCATCCATACACCATGTGAAGTTGCCTCGAAGATACAAACTCAGCCTCCATAGAGGAAGTAGCAATCAAAGTCTGTTTTGCGCTTCTCTAAGATACAGCTCCACCGGATAGCATGAAAATATATCCTGATGTGGATTTTCTTGAGTCAATGCAGCCGACAAAGTCTGAATCAGAGTAGCCAATCACCTCCAAACTATCGGTTCGTCTGTACATAAGCATATAGTCCTTTGTGCCTTGAAGATATCTCAAGACCTTCTTTGCAGCTTTCCAATGATCCAAGCCTGGATTACTCTGATATCTTCCTAACATCCCAACTGCAAATGCAATGTCAGGTCTAGTGCAGACCTGAGCATACATTAAGCTTCCAACAACTGAAGCATAATGAAGGTTTTTCATTTGTTCCCGATCAAAATCATTTTTCAGACATTGGTTCAAATTGAACCTGTCACCTTTCACAATGGGAGCTATACTTGGTGAACAATCTTTCATCCGAAATCTCTCTAAAACCTTATTGATATAGGTTTCTTGAGACAGACCGAGAATACCTCGAAATCTATCTCTCT
>CANXYC010380877.1:0-28399 GCA_948193065.1 Aleurites moluccanus
ACAATATCATATATGTGAACACTAGGAAGGTTTGGACAATTCAATTCAAAGAAGCAATTTATATATGCTGTTCATACTTACCTCTAAACAAGTTTATCCTTGAATTTCCCTCAATAGCTTGCTCAATCAATAATCTCCTCTAATACCTTAAGTTCTTTTCTCCTATGAAAATTTTCCCAAATTCTCACAATTAGGGTTTTCTCAATTAATAATACATAATAAAGTTCCTTATAATTTTAATCATCTTATAGTTTTTATTTTTGATTCCCAACATCAATTTAATTCATCTCTTAAAGAAAATCTGAAATTAATTACGAATTTACTGTTCATGCCACTATTCATGATAATCCATAAATTCTGATTTCTCCCACATTAATTACAATTAATAGCATTAAATACTTACAATAGGTCCTATATACCCATAATTAACTATCCTAACTATCAGAATTTTATTAATCTAGAGAGTGACATTTGAAGAGAAATTACCTTATTTCTTCAAAAAACTGATTCCTTGAAAATTTGCTTTGAAAATGAAGGTCAATGCTTTAGAATGTGATAATTTAGTGATTTAATGCATTAATTCTGAGTATTAATGCATTAGAAAATAAATAGAACAAATTTGAGAAGAAACTAAGAAGAACGAAGAAAAGAAGAAGAAAAATCGTGAAAGAAAAGCTACTGGATATCTGGTTAAATAGGCTACTGCCTCTCAGTTCTGCTTCGCCAGCTCGCCTCGCCAATTCGCTCCGGCAATGCCACTTAGTCAAAGCCACTTTGCCAATCCCACTTCGCATGTCCAATTCGCGTATGCCGCCTCCCATATGCCACATCGGCAATGCATCTTCGCCAAACTCGCTTCGCCTATTCCCTCTTCGCATATGCCGCCTCGGCAATGCCTCTTCGCCAAACTCGCCTCGCCTATTCTCTCTTCGCATATGCCACCTCGGCAATGCCTCTTTGCCAATCTCTCCTCGCCTATTCTCTGCTTTGCGAATTGCCACCTCGGCAATCCCACTTCGCCAATTCTCATCTTTGCCAATTCCTAGCTCGCATTGCCACTTCGCATATGCTGGCTTGCAATGCCTACTTCGCATAAATAACAAATTCTGCTGAGCTGGAACCCCTTCCTCGTCAACTCATACTAAACCAGCTTGCAAATTAGTTATAGACATCCAAACTCCCTGATTTTTTTTGTCACTTAAAATAGACACTCAGGGGTCCAACATATCCAAAATTCAAATCAAAAGGATGTCTATACGACTATGGTAAATTTCTAAAGTTCACCCTGACTTTACTGCCCAAAATCATTTGAACAGGTCTGATTAATTCCACTCTCACCTAAGCTATACTTATCCAATTCCCCTGAAATTTTATAGCCAATAACATAACACATAAAATAACATTTCTCATTCAGCCTCAATCATTCCCAGAAAAATTAAACATTCTCAGATTCCTATAGAAAATAATGAACCAGACAGGTCCTGGTCAAGGAGGCATATCTCCTCACACATACAGAATTTTATAGAACCGTTTTATAGACTTAAAAATGAGATATAAATCTACAACTTTTATATTTTACACTTTACCAAATTATTCCTTTAAAATCATTAAATCATCCTCACAAACTCCTCCCTGCATTTAGAATTCTGGATTCCTCAAAACATTTCTATAGCCTCAATTAATTCAACAAACATATAATTAATAAAATAACAAAAAAATGACAGGTATTACATAGAAATAACACCGATTGACTCAGTTGTACTATCCCCTACACTTCTTGTAAATGCAGTCCTTGGATACATCCCATTATGCACCCACAACCTTGGAAGATCACCCTATTGACTCTTCTCATTGTCCCACACCTGTATATTAGGATCCTTGTACCCTTCCACTTGATCAACACTCAATAACTATATTTTAATAACAAAATGTTAATATTCCAATAAAAAGTCAAACCCATTTTTGTTCTTCATTATATTAACAAAAAGAATGCACAAATTACAAAATCAAATGGAAAATTAAACACATACCTCTATTAAAGCAATAACTGAGGATGGGCTAGGATGGGCCTCCACTGAAATCAATAGGAAATTCGAGAAGAAGAGTAAAATTATTGCGTGGGGAAGAAAATAAAAGAGAAAGATAACTCAAACAAGAAAATCAAAATCATAAACAAAAAAACCCTAAATAGGAAAAAAAGAAATTAAAACAAGACAAACCGTGAGTTTGGAGAATAACAGTCACGGACAGCAACCAGAAAATGACTCTCCGATAAAGCCAAAGCCAAAGCCAAGATTGGAAGAGGCTTGAAAAAGTGAGAAGAAAAATTTGTATGAGGAAAGGAAATTCGTGGGAGAGGATTTGCCAAGAAAGAAAATAAAAAAGCAAAAAAATGAGAGAGAAAAGAAAAAAGGAAGATCCAAAAATAAAAAAGTGACCGATTTAATGGGTAACCAACTTATATTTTGCTACAGCTATTTTAAAATTGATTATTTCAAACTCTAATAACTTTTACTTAGAAAAACTCAAGTCACTATACCACACACCTTAGTGAAATAAAAATTTGTAGTTAGCTTTTGTTTTCTGTTTCCACTGTTTGCCTTTTACCTCCTTCCCGAAAAAGTTTCCAGCGGGTTTAAAAAGGAAGAAAGGTAAGGCATTCTTTATGGTTATCAAAGTGGATATGAATAAAGCCTATAACAGGTTTAGCTGGGATTTTCTTCCGGTGATCTCTGTGGTAAATGGATTAATTTTGAAATATTAGTGCATCTCATCAGTTTCATATTTGGTAATTGTTAATAGCACTCCTTTTGAAGAATTCAAACCTTCTAGAGGTCTTTGACAATTAGATCCTTTCTCCTTATTATTATTATTATTATTATTTATTAATTTGAACTTGAAGTCGAGTCCTTCCGGTTCTAGAGATGATTTCAGTACTATTAAATCAGAGGCTTATTGATTCATACCTTGGTTTCAATGTTTTGTCGCGAAGACTAAAAAAAGGCTTTGTCAGATTCAATTCAAGGGTGCAAAAATCTGTAGGGTACTACCCAATATCATCTCCTCTCTTTTTTGCTGATGGTATATTTTTAGAAAGGCTATAGCTCATGGAGCTTCAATTTTGAAAGATGTTATTCAACAGATTAACTACAGCAAATCAGATATTGATTTTAGCAAAATTGCCTCTGCTAAAAATGATATTTGTAGCTAACAATTAACAAACAATTCGGACAACACAATGGATCATAGCGATCCCTTTGAGTATGCTTTGATTATGGTGATCCTGCTATAATTAGAGAACTTATATGAAGATTATGAATAAGAATTCAATTTTCTAATTGAGATTTTATTGTCAAATTAAAGTTTATGTCAAAAATGAGAATTTGTCAAAAAAAAAATAGTTGAAAATAAGCTCAATTTTATTGCTTATAAAAAATTAAATTGAAATGTTTCAAAATTTAATTTTAAATTATTGTCAAACACTGAAAAAAAAAATTGATTGACTTAAAAATATGATATTTTTCTACAAATTTAAAACTACTAATAATTAGATAGGGAGATTAGAGAAAATAAGACCAAAGAAAGAGAGTAACTTTGTTAAAATTAACATGTTTAATATATATTTTATTTTTGATAAGCCAAGGAAATATATTAGTAACCAAGAAGGATACAAAAGAAAGATGGAGAATATATACAATGATGGAGGGGGTCATGGCCCCAACCTTCAAAATGCAACTTTTTTAAGGGTAAAATTATTAAATTTTATTCATATTTTATATTTGACCTCATTGTTTTAGATGAAACTTTTCTAAAGATATAAAAAGGTTGAATTAATTATATACATCACTTTAATATAAATTATTATATAAAAAACTTGACCTTCATAAAATTATTTTTATAGAAGCTAGTAGTCCACAAAATCATATGAAAATGGCATAAACCACTGCATAAGTATTAATAAAGATAACAAATAATAATAATAATAAAAGACTAAGAAAATCAATGAAAAAACAAAATGCAGATTAGTGTGTAGGATCCACTATTTTAAGTGTTTTTTTTTTTCTTATAGTGGCTTCTCACTTTGAAGGTTAACTTCCACTGAGGCATGCTAAAAAATTCAAATAACTAAATGTAAATATTATTATTTCATCCTGAAATTTAAAATCACTAGTTAGTTTCTTATTTTTAAGAAATTAATTTTATTTCTCTTAAAAAACTAATTCTTCCATCAATTCTACTATTAAAAACATGTATAAAAACTAAAATGGTACTCATTTTCTTTTTTTAATCTTAGAATGGATATATATATATATATATATATTAAAAATATGTAAATGTAACCTTCATTAATTAAAATATATATAAATTAATTGATAAATTAATAATTTATTAATTTAAAGAGGCTATTTAAAATTTAATAAATATATGTATAATCAACTAAAAATTTATTGTGTTTTATCAATCTTATAATCAATTTAATATGAATTAAATAAATTGAATAAAAAAAATATATGATCACTTGAATATAAATTAATTGAAATAGAATTAAATTGTTTATGAATTAAATTATTTTAAAAAAATATGTAATGAATTAAATATAATTAAATAATATGAAAAAAATATAAATATAATTTCTTAAATTTAAAAAATTCTTAAAATTATTTTTAATAAAGTATATATATATATAATGCTAACAAATTATTAATTTATAATATGAATGTGAATATATAATTATATAATTTTTTTTTTAAAAAGTATTATATTATTAATTTATTAAAATTATTAATTGTAGAAAATTATTATATAATAAAAATTATTAATTAGTTATACTGTAGTTAGAATATTCTTTGAATTTGCAGCAGAGAATGTGAATAGAGGTACAAAACTGAGTATGTGAAAAGTGGGGCATGGAAACACTAACCGCCAAAGAAGAATAAAATTAAATGCTTCAATACTAAAATGCTTCCTGTAGATTTCTTCCTCCATAGCCATGTCTTGTGGTTCATTAATTGTTCACACACTCCACCTACTTTAATACTTTCAAATGCTTCCTTCTCAACTCATAATGGCCAATTAGTAAATCAAAATTTGGACATGCAAGCAACAAAATGGAAAAAATTTAGAATTGAAACAAAACATAAAAAGCCAAACAGAGATGTAAATGCAATTAGCGAGAGAAAGACGGGTTGAGGGGCTCTGTATATTTTTATACAACAATCTCTCGTGTGTTTCATTTTAACTATTTAAAAATTTTTATAATCAGATTTAATGAATTTATAATACATTTTTAACTGTCCAAATGATTTTTATTTAACATTAAAAATATATCAATAGATTCATTATATCAAATACTTTTAAAATATAATTTTATAAAAATTTTAAATAATTAAAATGAGACATGAAAAACTGTTATGTACTCAACCCGAGAAAGACTCGCCGTGATCATAGAAGACAACCGAAGCAGCGGAACAAAGAAGCAAAGCCATACTTGGGTCGTAAAAGAGAAACTGTTTATACCGGCCCACTTGAATCCATGAGCTCAAAGATAGATTAGGCCCACGAATGGACGCGCCAGAAGATGAATCCAAGGCCTAAGAGCATCGCTATTTTATTGCTGAACGCCAATTTGCCGTCCAAAGTCTTCTTCAATGCAGCGCCGTATTTATCTGCACAACAGTGTTGATGTTTGGTATTTCACTGTTCATTATTGCTATTTGCTTTATATTTTTTTAATTTTTATTTATAAAAAATTCATTTTAAAACTTTAATTTATAAAAAATCCTCATTATGTTTAAATTATAATTTTTAATAAAAAAAATCAAATATTTATATCTACATCTGTATCTATATTAATTATTACATAAATATTTAAATTAAATATAAGTAATAAAATTAAAATTACTTAAATTTTTATAAAAAAAATCTCATATTTTAAGGAAATTAATTAATTTGGACATATAATATAAAAATTTAAAATATTATAAGTTATAAATATCAATTAAAAATAATAAGTATTTAAATTAATATTAATTAAAATTACATAGACATTTTAATTAAATACGAGAAATAAAATTAAAATTACCTAATTATAATATAAGTCTCTTTAATTATTTTTATTAATGTAATTTTATTTTAAATAATATATTAATAGTAAATGAGTTTAATAAATTATTGAGACGTAAAAATTGAAATTGAAGAACTGGGTCCAATATGATAGAGAAAAAGCAGGACCTCCAATTTTTAAATTTAATTTTGATTTCAGTTTCAATTTCAAAAAGAATTGAGTCTGATAGTTAACAACAAAATTTGTTGGTGTTTTGATGAATGGAAAATAGGAAAAATTGGGTTCTGTTTTTGGCTTGGGCTTTTGAGAGACTAAAAGGTATTTTTGTTATGAAAATATATTATTATATAATAAAAAATTAATTTTAGAGTTTAGTAATGGAATAATGAGAGAAAAATTCAACCAAATGAATAATAATATTGACAGACTAAAAATTAAGAGACTATTTAATTAATTTTTTTTTAAAAAGAATAATTTCGTAAATTATTATATTTTTTTCATTCCAATTTCGTTAGTCAATTAATAAAATAGTATTTTAATATATAATTTATTATATTTTTATCAAAAATACCTGTCACATTCAAAACTGTAATACCTTATAAATGCATAACAGGTTTAGTGAATAAAATTCTCAGTATATAGATTAAAATCATCAAAATAATCAATAGCCATAAGATCTGGCCCGTCTTATGATACAGATAATGCACATTGTATTACTGATACCCTAGCTAGGAAATGGGTTATGGACCTAGCCATAAGACCTGGCCCGTCTTATGATACAGATATTGCTACAGGAGATTGTATGTGCACATATAGCTCGCATATAGTCCAAATTGATTGCTACAGGAGATTGTATAATTTTATACAATCCAGCCCTTTATCTATTTTTCTCTATGGTATTGAACCTTTGATATTCATTATTGATCTATTCTTTAGCATGTGGGCTTTGAGGAGATGTAGCTTATTTGATGAACCCATTTGTAATTAATATCACTATAAATTGTAAAATTACAAAAAAAAATAATCTAAAATTTGTTGTTGCTTACTAGGGATAGGATAGTTCTTCCATGTTTAAAATAGAAGTAACAAATACCTAGTTTTAGGTTCGACTACCAGTAATGAAAACTTAACTTAATATGAATAAGTATTCAAAACTTGTTTTAAGATTTTATATTCTATTCATCCTTATTTACCTTTTTCTTCTCTCTTCAATTAAACGTTAACACCCATAAATATTTTATCATTTTATTCCTTCCTCATAGCTACGGTTATTTCTTTTAATACATTTCGATATGATAATATGATATTATATTAAAGTTTATAAACCTGTGTATGTGGACACATATACATGGACGCACTCTATAATAATATAATATCTTATTAAAGTTTATGAGTCTGTATACACGGACTCTTATAAGTGAATAAGTATTTAAAACTATTCATAAAAATCAATTTGAATTATGTTATGTTAAACAATCACTCAATTATAAATTACTATATTATTTTATTATTATTTAATATGAGATTCACGCTCAAATACACTATACCATTTTCAAAATTCTGAAAAATTAATAGTTTAGTTGTTAATGTAAATAGGAATATATGATTTAGTTTCCTTTTATAAAATTAGTCTTCTTTCCTTATATATATGATTGTGTTTCCTTGTATGTATTATTTCTATTTTCTTGTTTGGTTCTCATTCTTGTATATAAATAGGATACCTCCTATTGTGTAAATATACATATCAATATAATATCTCTCATTCTCTCATTTTCATATCATTGTATCAAAGTCTCTGATCTAAAATTTTTCATTGTTTTTATTTTCTGGTTGGGATTTATTTTTTGAATTTTTTGGTTCTGGGTTGGTTTGATTTTGGTTCACTTATGGTCTGGTTTGATTCACTTTTGGTCCAATTTGGCATCCAACTCACTACCATTTCCAGTTCTTGTCGAATTTCAATCATAAATCATTATATTGACCCTACCATCAGCTTTGCCCCTCTCCAACGACCTAGCCCTGCTCATCACTCTGTCACCGACCTCCTCACACGTTCTCAAATACAGCCAAAACAACTCCGATTTTTTGTGACGTCATCATCACCTCTGACCCATGCAGATCTATGCTCCGACCTATGTTCGACCTAACCCGAGACATGATTCGCGCCTCTGATCTGCACCGGATAAGCCACTGCTATGATCGAGCTCCAATCTACGTCCTTGGTTCTGGTCTACACCTCTGGTTAAACCGCTCCAGCATACTTTGATTAACCAGTTTGATTATTTCTAGATCGATTTTCTTCCAACTCAGACTAGTTCCTAAAGTTTGTGATAATTCTGAGTTCGTTTTTGCCATTATTTTTACCTATTTTTGCCCTTGTACCACATTTTCAGGTCTAGTCTTTACCTTTTGCACCGGATTTCTATCCATCATTACTATAAATGGCTACTTCTAAGTCTATATAGACTGCATCTCAGCATATTGTTCATCCTATTACTCTAATTTTTTATGACTCCATTTATGATCTATGGGCCCATAAATGTGTAGCTTTCTAAAAGGTCAATTTCTCTAGCGCTATATCACTAGTGAAGTGGCTAAACCTGCTAAACAACCTGATGAAGATGATATTAAATTTGTTGAAAGATTTAATCAGTGGGATGGTAAAAATATCAAATATTGACTTGCCTTTACAACACTTGTTTAGTCAATATTAAGGGCGAGTTTCGCCGTTTTAATGCTACTGCAGAGGTATGGACCTTTCTAAAAAATTGTTACTCTATTTCTGATGATGTTTAGAAGTTTTAGATTATCATCGTATTCATTGTCTTCAACAACAATCTAATCAGACCATTCATAGCTATGTCTTTAAACTTCAAATACTTTGGGTTTAGTTATCTAATTGTGATCCTCAATGGCCTGATTCTGCTTCTGCTTCACTCTATCTAGACCCCATGATCGTTAATGTGTTTGGCACCTTCTCATGACTCTTCATCCTAAATTTGAGATTATTAGTGCAATTCTTTTTCATCGCAGTTCTTTGCCTAAATTGGATATTGTGATTGGAGAATTAATTTCTGAGGAGACTCATCTTAACACTCTTTGTGTTGAGCTCTCTTTGCCAAACACTAATGCTATTTGGCAACTCCTTCAGGTATTCCTTCAAATCAGTCTATTTCTCAAACTAATGTTGCCTTAGTTGCTCCTTCAGGATATTCTTACAGTCTTTTCTACCATCATTGCAAGAAAACTAGCCATGTTATTCGTGATTGTCGCAAGCCCTCACATAATTGTTAGAATTTAGGCTTGTCCCATATTCCAACTAATTTCAATATGAGTACTTCGAGACTTGTTCGTCCTTACAACATAGCAGCTGCTGTTGAGGATTCTCCTGCCAATTCCTCTCCAAAATTTTCACTTTAGGATATTTAAGCCTTACTTCAACAGTTGGACATTGATTCTGGTATTCCTACTTCCTTTGTTCTTTCTATTACTCCAGGTACCTCTTCCTCTTGTTTCTTTGATTCTACTTGTTATAATCACACGACCTCTCAATCATCCTTATTCACTTTTACAAGTACATCTTTTGTTTCACCTATTATTCACACTGCTAATAATTATGCTCTACATGTTAATAAAATTGGACAATTTTCACTTCCCAATTGACTCTTTCTGATACTTTTTTTGTTTTCAAACTTTCCTTGAATCTTATTTCTGTTGGACAATTATGTGAACTTGGTGTTACTTTATTATTTTTGAATTATGGTTGTACTGTGCAGGATCCACAGACGGGGAAGTCAATAGGATAGGGTGTAAAGTGGGACAATTATTTAAGCTTACCTCTCTTCGTTTACCAATCAATTTTGTAGCTACTATTGTGTCTTCTAGTTTTTGGCATTCCCGATTGGGACATGTTTCCAATTCTAGATTCAATTCTTTAATTTCATATGATTATTTAAGAAATATTAAAACTGAATAGTTTGATTGTGTTTCTTGTCAGTTATCTAATATCATGCTTTATTTTTTGCTCTTAGTGATATTGTTACTCTTTCACCTTTTGATTTAGTCCATTTAGATATTAGGAGACCTGCACCTCATCCTACTATGGGTGGCTCTCGTCATTTTTTAATTTTGTGGATGATTTTTCTCATTATATATGGATTTATCTTTTACAAGATCGATTAGAGTTACACAAAATTTATATTCAGTTTGTTTTCATGATAAAAACTCAATTCAATTGTTTTATCAAAAATTTCCGCATAGATAATGCTATGGAATATAAAGATTCTATTTTATCTCAATTTTTTTTCTCAAAATAGGACAGTTGTTTATCATTCTTATCTAAGTACATCTCAGCAGAATGGTCATGTTGAACGTAAACATAGGTATATCCTATATATTGTTCGATCTCTTCTCATATCCTCTTCTTGTCCTAAATCATTTTGGGGTGAATATGCTCTTATTGTTGTCTATACAATAAATCGGGTTCCTACATCCAATATTGATAATATCTCTCCTTATAAACGTTTATATAGTCAATCCCCTAATTATTCCTCTCTTCATGTTTTTGGCAGTACCTGTTTTATTCTTCTCCAGCCTTATAAACACACAAAACTAGAATATAGGGCTAGATTATATTGTTTCTTAGGATATGGTATCGAATATAAAGGTTATAAATGTTGGGATCCACTATCTCAGTGTCTTCGAGTTTCTCGTCATGTTACATTCTAGGAACATTAAATTTTTTCTACTCTGTCATCCTTCAAGATTTCCACTGTCCCTTCCTCTTTTCTAACAAATCCTTCTATTCTTTTTTTTTATGATGATTTGCAAGATATCCTAGCTCAAACAATATTGCTCCACCTTCAACTACTCTTGATGATTCTTCATCATCCTTTGATCCTACTGCATCCTCTTCACTATCTGATTCATCATCCACTAATTCTTCTTCTTCTTCTCATCGTTCTACACATGTAAGACAACCTAATGTTACTCTTTGTAATTATCATTGGTATTCTGCTACTATTTTCTTATATGAACGTCACACCTAATATGAGGCTAATATTGATCCTCTTTGGCATAAAGCTATGATAGAAAAACTTCAGGCTCTCACAAACACTCATACTTAGGAATTAGTTGATTTACCACCAAATAAGTCTGTTATTGGTTGCAAATGGGTCTACAAAATTAAGACTTGGGCAGATGGTTCAATGGAATATTATAAGACTAGGCTTGTTACCAGAGGTTTTACACAGAAATACAGGATTGATTATGAAGAAATATTTGCTCTTGTGGCTCGTATCACCTCTGTTTGCAGTCTTCTCTCTATTGCTGTTGTTAAAAATTGGAAATTATTTTAAATGGATGTCAAAAATACCTTTCTTAATAATGATCTCTCTGAAGAAATTTATATGCAACCTCTTCCTAGGTATAATCATCCTCCATATAAGATTTGTGTAATACCCTAGGAAATCCCATCTTGAATGTGTGATTTAATTCTCAGTTTATAGTTTAAAAGAATTGAAATAATCAAAAAGAATTTTAGAGACACAGTTAGAAAGCATATGGAATACTTTTCCGAAAATTGTCGGTGTCGAGAATACTGCCTGGAAAATAGCAACCCGGCTAATTTAAGACTTTTTGATCCAGACTTGGGGGGATTAAATAAGTTAATTTTATGTGAAATTATGGTGAAAAGAAAGAGTTGAAAAATATTTTGGAATACTGAAAATAAGAGTAATGGCAAAATTATAAATAAAGGCAACTTTGAGGGTAATTATGGAAATCCACTATCTGGGATTTAGAAATAACCCGGAACTATTTTTAAATGATATTACAGTTTAAAATAAGGTATTTCACTCTCCACACTTGAGGTTAAATCTAAACAGAATAGACAGAATAAATTATAAAAAGTTTTGGGTCAAAAATGCAAATAAGAAAAATTATAGGCCAAAAGTGCAATTAAACAAAGTTGTGAGACCCTCCCTTTCTAGAAATAGAGCTAGGTGGCCGGCCATAGTGGTGGAGAAGGTGAATTTTTTATAGAAAATGATTAATTGATTTATTTATTAATTAAATAGGTGACAAATCACAAAAAATCTAGAAATTTCTATTATTTTTATCTTCAATTTTTTTGGTTGGCTTTTGAAAAGATGATAAGTATATGTTGGCTGCCATTTTTGGAGAGGAGAACTGAACTATTGAGGGGGAGAAAAACCAAAGAAATAAGTCTTCCAACCTTTCCAAAGAATCAACCAAAAATAGATAGGAAATTAAAGAAGGAAGATGTTTTATGAAGAAAATATGTTAGAAAAATTGTGTTAAAACTTTTGATGAAGCAAAAGAAAGTGGGATTTAATAATTTAATCTAAGGTAATGATTCTAAACTTATCATTTTTTAATTGTATTTAAGATTTCTAAGGTTTAATTTGGCAAATAATTGAGGTAATTAAGTTAAAAATGTAAAGAATAAGTTAGGGTTTATATAGTTTCTAAAATTTGATTTGAGGCAGTAATTTGTGGTTAATATTTCAAAATTTTAATGACTGAATTTGAGAATGGTTAAAACATGAAAGTTGTAGGTAAATATGTTAATTAGACTTCTGTAAAGGAATTTGTGAAATTCGAAGTGAGGAAAGAGTTACTAAGTAAAAAATGTGACTAGCCTTGAATTAGAGTTATGAAAAAATGTTATTATATTTTTATTATATATAATGATAGAGACGAAATTAGAAGAAGTGTTCAACATGAAAAGTATTTATTTATGTCTTATCTATAGTCTTCTAAAAGGGTTTTGTAATTTGATTTGTGGTTTATGAGATATTAGGTTATAAGTGTACACTACCCAGATTGACTGTTTAACAAAATATAGGTTACAGAATTCTATTAATCTAAGAGTCTTAAATTCTGAATTAGAGAAAGTGTTAAACATGAAAAATGTTTATTTATATATTATCTAATTTAATATAAAATATTTTTGTAATTGGATTAGCATAGAATTAATTATAGGCATGGAAACAGGGTATGTCTGGATAAAGGTTTCAGGGCAGCAGTTTAATTTTGGAAATTCACTAATAATTGTTCAGTGATCCAAAAATTCTAAAATTTGTATATGTTATAATTTTACGTGTCTATAAGTATTGATTGAGTTATTAGCAGAAGAACAGAATCTGCCAGAATAGGATTGCAGGCAGAATACAGGGTAGCAGGATTAGTTATCTAAGCTTAAGTTTAAATTAACACCACAAATTGTGTAGTAATGATTTTAATGTGAAATTTATATATGTTAGAACCTTATATGTTAAGTTAATTAGGAATACGAATTGAAGCAATTGGATAAGTGTAGATTGAGTTAGAGACAGAAATGTCCGAACTGCCAGAATGAGGTCTATAAGTGAGAGTTGTTAGGCTAAAATCCTAAGTAAAAGAATTAATGGAAATTTATTAAATTAAATTAAAGATTTATGTATAACATATATATGAATACTTATTGTTAATATTTAAATTAAGGTATAGCTTCGAATACTAAAGAAGAGATAAATGGGAAGATCAAAGTAGAGAAGTGAAGAGTGGAAAGTAAAGATATTAGCGATGTGAGTAATGTATACATCATTATGCATACCCATGTTTTGATTTGTTGACCCGGTAAGTATGTTTCCTTCTTAATTAAATGCACTTGTTATTGTTAATCATTCTTTAATCTTCCTAAAGATTGAAATTTATTCATATTTATTGATTGCTATTGATATTAAAATATCTTTTGTGTACTGATTGACAAGTAAACCCATGCGTATCGATCGAAAGCCATTGTACCATAATATTCCTAATGAATACTGGCTATTGATAATGATTTTCCTTGACCGATTTTACATTTGGATTTGACAGAGTTGCCACTCCGACAGGGTAGTAGGTCCATACTGTCAGCAATGTGCACATTGATTACTGATGCCCTAGTTGGGAAGGGTTCTGGTCCTAGCCATGAGACCTGATCAGTCTTATGCTTACTAATACTGATATGGCTGGAGACTATATTTTTACATATAGTCCATACTATTTTGGCCCTTTATCTGTCTTATCTATATGATATGAGTATTGTTTACCTGTTCATTGATTCCAAACTTATATCTTAATGCTTATCGTTGATATCTTTTATTATCATATACTTATATCTCATATTTAATGATGTATACATGCTCACTGAGTATTTTATACTCACCAAATAGTGATTTATAATTTTTACAAGGATGAGATAAGAGGAAGCTGATTCCAAGTCAATTTCTTTTTTGACTTGGGATGCCAAATACATGGAGGTAGAATATTATTTTTTAAAGGTTATAAGTATCAACTGATAGAGCTCCATGGTACTATGTATAATTAGATGATTGAGTATTATAATGATGCATAAATATTGAAATATCTAATGTTACAGTGGCAATCAAAATGTAATGTGTAATGCATAAATATTGAAATATCTAATGTTACAGTGGCAATCAAAATGTAATGTGTAATGCATAATGATTGAAAATGCCAATGATAATAAAGTGATAAAGACAGTGACAGAGGTAAATGATAAAATGAAATTTACATGTTTTGAAAAAGAAATTTTGAAGTACCATGTATGTCTGTTGAACTGTGAAGTTGAGGGTATAAGGATGGCAAGTTATTAGGAGTGTAAAAATAATTTTTAGTGTAGGCTGTGTAATTTTTAAGAGACCTGGTTTTGGGTCTGGAATAAGGTTAAAATTACAAAGGAAACTCTAGCAAAATTTCTATAAAAATTATAAGTAATAAATGGAATTTAAATATTAATGAATGGATGATCGATAACTGGATTGTTAAGGGGTTCTATGGGTTTCTGATTACCTTAAGTCTACTTGTGCCCAAAAGTGGGTCGTGACAAAGGTGATATCAAAGCTAATGGTTTATGTAATATCCTAGAAAGTTATAACTTATATGCATGAATTAATTCTCAGTATGTGATTCAAAAGAATTGAAATGATGGGAAATAATTTTAGAGACACAGTTAGAAAGCAAACAAATTACTTTTCCGGAAATCGGCGATGTCGGGAACACTGCCGAGAAATTAGTTGTCCAGTCAACAGATGAATTTCTGATTCTGACTAGGGGGTAAAAGATCACCTTAATGCATGTATAATTTTGGTAAAAAGAAAGAGGTAAAAAATATTTAGAAACACTGAAAAAGTAACCAATGGAAAAATCATAAATAAAAAGAACTTTAAGGTGAATAGTAAAAATTAGTCCGTCGGAGTTTCAAAATGACTCTGAAACTATTTTTATAAATAAGTATAAATTAAAATAAGCCTATTAATTTCCCACTTTGACATCTAAATCCTGACAGAATTGTCAGAATAAATTACAGAAGAAGTTAGAGTCAAAGTATGATTACTTGAAAACTTAAGGACCAAAATATAATTTGCCATTTGATTTTTGTATAAAAGCCATGCCTTAGCTTTTTTTTTTCTATCTTCTTCCTCTTTCCTTCATTAGGCCGAACCATTTCCTTCTTCTTCTTCCTCCATTTTTCTTCATTTTCTCACCAAATTTCTTAAGGAAATTCAAAGAAAAGTCGAGTTTAAGGCTTGTTCTTCCATTCCCCACCATAAATTTATTTCAAAAGCTAAAGGAAACCAAGGGATAATAGCTTGAAGAATTTGGCAAGATCACTCCATCAAGGTAAGGAGTTGGTTTGTTCAATTTTATGGTTTATTTAGATGATTTAGGAGTTGAATTTGATGGGTTTAGGTTAGATTACATCAATTGATGCATTTTGTTAGAAAACCCGAAATGGCCTAATCTATTTGAAGTTGTTTGAATGAGATTGATGAATTAGAGTTAGTTTATGTTAATTGATGTTAGAATATGTTAATTGGAGGCCATTAGGTAACTAATTGATGGTTGTTTTGGTGTAGAAAATAAAGTGTGCACAAGTTGTGCATTTTGTCTCCTTTGAAGCAATTGGGTGGAAATATATTTTCCAAGGCATTTGGAAGTTTTAGGTGAGTTCTATATGCATCATTTACCATGCCTAATGCTTTAGAATTGAAATTGAAAACTTAATATGAAAGCCTATTTTTGGTTGAATGCAAGTTACTATTCATGCTTAGGTTTTTGCTTGGTTTTTCCTTTGAAATTCATAACCAATTTGATCCATTTCATGTTGTTTAATCTTGTATATTTGATACCTATTGTGTTATTGCCAATGTGGATTGTTGTTGGTTGAATTGGGCATGCTAAATTTGCACCAAACCCTAACCTATTGGCTTGCCATTTTGTGCCCACTAAGTATTTGATAAAATGCCTAGTTATTTTTGCCTTGGCCTATTGCTGTATATTCCATAGGCCTACCATTTGAATGCCATTGTCGCCAGCGACATTGGCATGCCAATTGGCCTACCAATTTCCTTTGCCAAACCAACCTTTGTTCCATACCTTTATTGTTTACCATACCACTTATCATTGATTGTATATCATATATTGCAATGCCATTTATTCAATTGCTATTTGATTTGAAAGTATTAAGTTTATTATTATTGATGATACCATTGTTGTATAATGGTGTCTATTGATATGATATTCACTTGTATTGACCTAAATGTGGTTTGATAGAGTTGCCGCTCCGACAGGTTAGTGGGTACATATTGTCGGCAATGTGCACATTGATATTGATGCCCTAGCTGGGAAGGGTTATTGGTCCCGGCCATAGAACCTAATCAGTCTTATGCTTACTTGATATGTGATTGACTGTGTGATTACATATAGTCTACGTTTTTCAGGGTCCTATATCTGTCTTACCATATGATTCTATACCATTTATATGACCATTGATACTTCTGTCAAATTATGATATTGATTTTGTAACCCATCATGATTGATATTGTTTCCATTGTTCTTTTATTGTTATGTATCACTGACCCCATCCTATTTGATTTGAGATGCATATAGATTTCACTGAGTATCTTATATACTCATCATTTTTTTGTTTAACTATTTCAGGAGAGGAGTAGATTGAAAAATCCCATCTTCAGACATCCGAGGATTTATGCTTACTGTCATTTCATGTAAATATTATATTCTGGATTTTTAGTATTCATAATCTAGCTGCTCCATAGGGTATATATGGGTTAGCTAGGATATGAACAGTTATATATGTATGTCATGATATTTTATGATATATGATGAGTATATAGCAAGATATTATGACTGTTATAGTCAATTGCACTAGATTACAAAAAGAATGACAAAATGACAAAATGAATGGTAATTAAGTAAAATGAATAATTAATTGATGATTATAGATTGTGCATGTGATACTGGGTTCTATGGGTGTCGGTCGCCATTGGCATCTCCCGCATCCTAGAACTATCACGATCCGGAAACGGGTCGTGACAGTTTAGAATATATGTCATAGGTATCAATGAGTTAATAAGTGTACCATGGAGCATAGGATCTTGTCTCGTCATTTGAAGTCATCTGTTAATGTAACTATCAGTGTTATCCGTTATGATTTTCATCTTCTAGTTATATATGTGTGTGTATAAATTTACTGTGTAAGATAGAAAGAAGTGATTATTGAGAATTGATAAAAGTGATAATAAATTGAAAGTGAATAAGAATTGAAAGTGAAGATTGAAGCAGTATATGATCAATTGATATTGATTATATTAGAATCAACTTTAAATATGTGTTATAAGTAATAGCGTAATAAGAATAATATTATTATAAATGATTGGATGATAGAATGTTATTGTAAATAATTGGATGATAGAATGAGTATAATGATGCTAAATAAGTATGATAGATGATTCCAAATAATAGAGAATATGGAGCTATTGAGGTATAGAATAGTGAAAAGTTTTAAGAATATGATTGTAATGAAAGAATAGATACATGTTATAGTAATTAAGTAAAATGAGAAGTAAATGATATACTAATAGTTCCTATAATAGTATACATAACTAATTATTAAGGTTCAAATTTAAGTAAATTAACATTAAGTTATTGATTATTGCAGTTTAGGGAATACAATTATTGATTAATAATTGAGTATATGTAATAAGACTAATGAGTAGAAGAATTGAATGAAAATATAGAAAATTGTGAATAGTGGAGTACATGTGATGTGGATGACACATATGCAAGATAAATGATAATTGAATATGAAAAGTGAAAATATGAAATTATTGAGGTATAGTTTAGTGTTATTGAAAGGTTATTGACAGGATTAGTGTTATAGTGATTAAATACAATGAGTAATATATTGTAAACTTAGGAAGTGTAACTATCGTGAAAAGATAGTTACAAAATTAAAGTTATAGTGCTTAGAGAATAATAAGAGTGTATATAATGGTATAATTAACTGATTATTGAAGTGCAAACATAAGTAAATAAATATTAAGCTATTGTTTATTGAAATTTAGGGAATATGCTCATGGAAAAAAAGAAAGAATTAATGGTCGAAATGATAAAGTACAGAAAATAAAAGATTAATGCAATGATTTTGATAAGGTGATTAAAAATATTAAGGTATAGTACATTAAAAGTCTAAGTACTGTATTATCAAATATTTATAGATTATAGATCGTATACCGATAAGAAAGGATATGAGAATTATGGAATGGTGCAAAAGATAAGAAAACTATAGAATTTGACACAATAGTCTAAGTAAGATGATAAGTGATATAGAGAAAATATTTATAAAGATGATTGGATACTATTTGAGGTTCATATATCGATGTTTACAGTATTGGATGAGAAAATTTGAGTATGAATTTTATTGAAGGGGGTAGAATATAATACCCTAGGAAATCCCATCTCAGTTTATGATTTAAAAGCATTGAAATAATCGGAAAGAATTTTAGAGATACAGTTAGAAAGCAAATGAAATATTTTTTCAGAAATCGTCAGTGTCGAGAATACTACCGAGAAAATAGCAGTCCGACTAATTTAAGAATTTTTTACCCAGACTTGGGGGGATTAAATAAGTTAATTTTATGAGAAATTATGGTGAAAATAAAGAGTTGAAAAATATTTTAGAACACTGAAAATAAGAGTAATGGCAAAATTATAAATAAAGGCAACTTTGAGGGTAATTATGAAAATCTACTATCTGGGATCCAGAAATGACCCAGAACTATTTTTAAATGATAGAAAAACTTAAAATAAGGTATTTCACTCCCCAAACTTGAGGTTGAATCTAAACAGAATAGACATAATAAATTACAGAAAGTTTGGGGTCAAAAATACAAATAAGAAAAAGTTTGGGTCAAAAGTGCAAGTAAACAAAGTTGTGGGACCCACTCTTTCTAGAAATAGAGCTAGGTGGCCGGACATAGTGGTGGAGGAGGTGAATTTTTGATAAAAAATAATTAATTAATTTATTAATTAATTAAATAGGTGACAAATCACCAAAAATCTAGAAATTTCTATTATTTTTATCTTCAATTTTTTTTTGTTGGCTTTTGAAAAGATGATAAGTATATGTTGGCTGCCATTTTTTGAGAGGAGAACCAAACCATTGAGAAGAGAAAAATCAAAGAAATAAATCTTCCAACCTTTCCAAAGAATCAACCAAAAATAGATAGGAAATTGAAGAAGGAAGAAGCTTTATGAAGAAAATATGTTAGAAAAATTATATTAAAGCTTTTGGTGAAGCAAAAGGAAGTGGGATTTAAGAATTTAATCTAAGGTAATGATTCTAAAATTATCATTTTTAATTGTATTTAAGAGTTCTAAGGTTTAATTTGGCAAATAATTGAGGTAATTAAGTTAAAAATGTAAAGAATGAGCTAGGGTTTATATAGTTTCTGAAATTTGATTTGAGGCAGTAATTTGTGATTGATATTTCAAAATTTTAATGATTGAATTTGAAGATAGTTAAAATGAAAGTTGTAGGTAAATATGTTGATTATACTTTTGTAAAATAAATTTGTGAAATTCGAAGTGAGGAAAGAGTTATTGAGTAAAAACTATGACTAGTCTGGAATTAGGGTTATGAAAAAATTCTAATGTATTTTTATTGTATATAATGATAGAGACAGAAATAGAAGAAGTGTTCAACATGAAAAGTGTTTATTTATATCTTATATATAGGCATGTAAAATAGTTTTATAATTTAATTTGTGGTTTATGAGATATTAGGTCATACATATAGACTGCCCGGATTGACTATTTAATAGAATATAGGTTTTAGAATTCTATTAATATAAGGGCCTTATATTCTGAATTAGAGAAAGTGTTAAACATAAAAAATATTCATTTATATGTTATATAAATTAATATAAAATATTTTTGTAATTGGATGAGCACGAAATTAATTATTGATATGGAAACAGGGTATATCTGGATAAAGATTTCAGGGCAGTAGTTTAATTTTGGAAATTCACTAATAATTTTTCACGGATCTAAAAATTCTAAACTTTGGATATGTTATAATTTTATGTGTCTATTTTTAATAGGAAAATGAATTATAGTAATTTGTTAAGTATTGATTGAGTTATTAGCAAAAGAACAGAATCTGCCAAAATAGGATTGTAGGCAGAATGCAGGGTAGTAGGGCTGGTTATAAGTTCAAGTTTAAATTAACACCATAAATTATGTAGTAATGATTTTAAAGTGAAATTTTGATACGTTAGAACCTTATATGTTAAGTTTAATTAGAAACAATAATTAAATCAATTGGATAATTATAGATTGAGTTAGAGACAGAAATGTACAAACTTCCAGAATAAGGTCTATAAGTGAGAGTTGTTAGGCTAAAACCCTAAGTAAAAGAATAAATGGAAATTTATTAAATTAAATTGAAGATTTATGTATAACATATAGATGAATACTGATTGTTAATGTTTAAATTAAGATATAGCTTCGAATACTGAAGAAGAGATAAATGGGAAGATCAAAGTAGAGAAGTGAAGATTGGAAAGTAAAGATATTAGCGAGGCAAGTAATGTATACATCATTATGCATACCCATGTTTTGATTTGTTGACCCAATGAGTATGTTTTCTTCTTGATTAAATGCACTTGTTATTGTTGATCATTCTTTGATCTTCCTAAAAATTGAAATTTATCCATATTCATTGATTGCTATTGATATTGAAATGCCTTTTGTGTACTGATTGACAAGTAAACCCATGCGTATCGATCAAAAGCCATTGTACCATAATGTTCCTAATGAATACTGGCTATTGATATTAATTTCCCTTGAACTATTTTACATGTGAATTTGACAGAGTTGCCGCTCCAACAGGGTAGTGGGTACATACTGTCGGCAATGTGCACATTGATTACTGATGCCCTAGCTGGGAACGGTTCTGGTCCTAGCCATAAAACCTAATCAGTCTTATGCTTACTAATACTGGTATGACTGGAGACTGTATGTTTACATATAATTCATACTGTTCTGACCATTTATCTATCTTATCTACATGATACGAGTATTGTTTACCTATTCATTGATTCCAAAATTATATCTTATTGCTTACCGTTGATATCTTTTATTATCATATGTTTATATCTCATATTTATGATGTATACATGCTCACTAAGTATTTTATACACACCAAATAGTGATTTATAATTTTTACAGGGATGAGATAAGAGGAAGCTGATTCCAAATCAATTTCTTTTCCGACTTGGGATGCCAAATACATGGAGGTAGAATATTATTTTCTAAAGGTTATAAGTGTCAACTCATAGAGCTCCATGATACTGTGTATAATTAGATGATTGAGTATTATAATGATGTACAAATATTAAAATATCTAATGTTATAGTGGCATTCAAAATGTAATGTGTAATGTATAATGATTGAAAATGTCAGTGATAATAAAGTGATAAAGACAATGACAGAGGTAAATGATAAAATAAAATTTACATGTTTTGAAAAAGAAATTTAGAAGTGCCATGTATGTCTGTTGAACTGTGAAGTTGAGGGTATAAGGATGGCAAGTTATTGGAAGTGTAAAAATAATTTTTAGTGCAGGCTGTGTAATTTTTGAGAGACTCGGTTTTTGGTTTACAATAAGGTTAAAATTACAAAGGAAACTCTGGCAAAATTTCTGTAAAAATTATAAGTAATAAATGGGATTTTAATTGTCACACCCCAACTCCAGTGGTGCGACGGTCCTAGGGCAAGGGTAAGCTTAAAGCCACCATAAACCCATAGAACTCACAAATCATGAATCTCATCATCATCAATTAAATTGCAACATCAGGTATTATTATACATCTATCATGTCCATACATATAATTAAAATCAATCATATCTTTCTATTATCATTTCATATTTTTCTCTTGTTCCTTAATGATCAAAAGAGACATCTCACATCACTGAGGAACAAGAGTACCCAAAAAGGTAATAATCATTCATCAAAATATTCTAGTATCCCCAAATGACTAACTACGGAGCTCTAGAGTATACTCCCATTACATAAAGTATCATAATACCATTAATAAATATATAAAATATCTCAAAAAATTATTACAATGAAGCTTCTTGGAATAAACAAGTCAAGAAGCCCGATCCTCTCTATTAGCTCCCTCACGAGCTATGTTATCACCTGAAACCCACATAAGAGGAGTGAGCCTTCAACTCAGTAAGATATGAATAATTATAAATTAAGTGTCTGAATATCCAATCATGGTCATGAACAAATATTTATACATATAGGCATGAAAGAAATCATAAGCTTTATTTGAAGGAAACATAGTTCTCATAATAATTTAGCTTTATCAAGTCATGTCATAATTCAAATCATGGTTCATATTTGGAACATAGAATGCCCACAAAGAATGGCATTATCAAATCTCATCTGATAAAACTGATCTCATATCATAACATACGTATCGGTAGCCTTGCTACCTTAGCGTGCACACATGCTTGGCCAAGCATGCACCTAAGGCTCATGGCTCCCTCTAGGTGGAACACCGATAAAAACCCTATCGGTTGGGCTCCCAAAATGCACAATGGACCAATGAATTTACTCTCATTAGGAAGAGCATTTTATCCATGGGTCATGGGGTTTCAATCTCATAGGATACATATTGGTCGCAAGACCATCATCATATAACATTATTCAATTCGGGTTCACAAGTAAGAAACATATGAACTTGATCCAAGAATATTGATCAAGCCATTCACATTATACAAGTATATACTATATATACAATAGGATAATCAAATATAGGAATACTTTGGTCATTTTAATTTCAAGGAACAATAATCAAATAGGATGTTCATACTTACCTCTTACACAAATTTCTCTTAAATTCCTCTTTAGAAATCTGCTCATTTTAATTCCTCAATCAATTCGAATTTCTCCTCCTAAGAAATTCCCCAAATATACAAGAATTAGGGTTTCTCCAAACCAATAATATTCAACATGATTTCCTATTAATTAATTATCTTAGAGTCTCTATTTTTGATTCCCAACTACAAATTTTATTTCTCTTAAAGGAATTTTGCATTAATTTTGGAGTTACTATTCATGACAGTCTCACCAAATTGATTTCTCCCACATTAATTACTATTAATGACTTCAGATCACTTGCAATAAATTCTATATACCCAATATTAATTTTCTTAACCTATAGACTTAAATAAATCTAAAGAAAATAGCTTAGGAAGAAAATTTACCTTATTTCCTTCAAATTGAAATTCTAAGATTACTGCTCAAATCTGGTAATTTCTGCCTTAATACTAAGTAATCTAGAAGTCTAATGCATTAATTTGAGTATTAATGCCTTAGAATATAAAATGAAAATAATCTGAGAAAAAGATTGAATATCAACGAAGAAAGAAGGAAAGAAAAATCATGAAAAACGATCCAGGCCTGCTGGGGTTAAATAGACGATGCCCCAGAAAAAGACGCTTGCCAGCTCACCTCGCAATTCCTGCCTCGGTAAAGCTACCTCGCCTAACCAGCTCGCCATTCCCACTTCGCATTACCCAGCTCACACTTTCTAACTTGCCAAACTTGATCCGGCATTGCCTCCTCGCTATTTCAGCTCGCATATGCTACCTCGCGTATGCTGCCTCGCCAGACTCTCCTTGCGAACTCTTCCTCGCATATGCCACCTCGGCAATGCCTCTTTGCCTCTTCGCTTCTTCGCGAACTGCCACTTCGCACATTCCCTTTAGCATAATGCCACCTCGCCTTATCCTCTTCGCCAAATCCTCTTCGCCTTTCCTATTCGCCAAAGCACTTCGCCAACGCACTTCGCCAACTTCCTCTTCGTGAATTGCCACTTCGGCAACTCACCTTGCCTCTTCACCATTTTGCCACTTCGTAAAATGCCTCCTCTCATTTTTGCTGGCTCACCATAACAAAATTCCTCTAACTTAAAACCCTGCCTGGACATCTTACACTTAGCCATCTCGCAAATGAGCTACAAATATCCAAACTTACTAATTCTTTTTATCACTTAAAATCAACATACAAGGTCACAACATATCAAAATTTCAAATCACCAAGACCAACACACAGACCATGGTGACTCTCCAAAAGTCATCCAGAGACTTCTGCCCCAAAATCTAACCTAACAACCCTGAGAAAAACTACTCTCCACTGAGATACACTTATCCAAAAATTCTAAAATTTTACAGCCATCATCTCAACACACAAAGGAACATTTTTTATGTTCATGTCTTAGGCTAATTCTACCTCAGTCATTCCTGGTAATTTCAAACAGGCACTGCATTCCTGCAGCAACACTTAACCAGACCAGCCTTGCTCGAATAGACACAACTCATCACTTACATAGAATTTTGCCAAACCATTTTACAGAATTATAATCAAGACACAAAATCACAACTTTCATGCTTTACATTTTACCAAATTATGTTTTGAAGATCATGCAATTGTCATCACAAAATCCTACAGCATCAAAAAATCAGAAATTCTTGAAATTCTCAACATTCTCATCTGAAATTAATAAATTCTCCAAACATACAAAATTAATAAATCACTACAAAAATGGCAGATATTACATTCTTCCCCTCTTAGATAAATTCGTCCTCGAATTTATAATAAGCTGCCTCCAATTTGAAATAAATGGGGATACCATTCTTGCATGCTTTGCTCACTCTCCCATGTGCACTCTTCCATAACTTGGTTTCTCCATAAAACTTTGACCATGGGTATCTCCTTATTCCTTAGCTTCTTAATCATTCGATCTATAATTGCAATTGGGATCTCTTCATATGACAAATCCGATTGGATATCCACTTCCGGCACTTGCAATACATGAGAAGGATCGGCTACATACTTCCGAAGCATCGACACATGGAATACCGGATGCACCTTATCCATACTAGGAGGCAAAGCCAATTTTTAAGAAACCTCCTCAACCTTGCTCGAGATCTCAAAAGGTTCAATAAACCTTGGAGACAGCTTACCTCTCTTATTAAACCGCAGAACTCCCTTCATTGGAGAAATCTTTAGAAACACAAGATCTCCAATGGAAAACTGAAGATCTTTTCTCTTTGGATCGGCATAACTCTTTTGGCGACTGAAAACTGTCTTCAATCTTTCTCGAATCAATGGAACCTTCTCAGAAGTATACCTTATTAATTTTGGTCCTTCAATATGCTTCTCTCTAACTTCATCCCAATACAAAGGAGATCTACACTTCCTTCCATATAAGGCTTCATAAGGAGACATTTGAATTGTAGAGTGATAACTGTTATTGTAAGCAAATTCAATCAATGGCAAGTGAGTATCCCAAGCTCCTCCAAAGTCTAGAATGTACATCCTTAGCATATCTTCTAGATTTTGGATGGTCCTCTCTAATTACCCATCTGTTTGCAGATGGAAGGCCGTGCTGAAATCAAGCTGAGTACCCAAACACTTTTGCAATTTCTGACTAAATCTCGAGGTAAACTGAGTACCTCTATCTGATATGATTGAAACTGGTACTCCATGAAGCTTAACAATCTCATCCACATAAATCTGGGCATACTGAGAAACTCCATATGTTGTCTTAACTGGTAGGAAATGGGTCGACTTGGTCAATCTATCCACAATGACCCATATCGAGTCATAGTCTCTTGAAGTTCTTGGCAATTCGACCACAAAATCCATGGTCACTCTCTCCCATTTCCATTCTAGCAATGGCAACTCTTGGAGTAACCCAAATGGTTTATGATGCTCAAACTTGACTTGATGGCAAGTTAAACACTTGGCTACATATTCAGCAATATCCCTCTTCATTCCACTCCACCAATACGAATTCTTGATATCGTGATACATCTTTGTTGCACCTGGATGCACATTATAGTTAGCATGATGTGCTTCCTTAAGAATCATATCTCTTATTCCATCAACTGTTGGAACACATAGCCTGCTGCCATGCCTTAACAAACCATCAACCACATGAAATCTTGAAGCTTTTTCTGACCCCACCTCATTGTTTATCTTCAACAACTGAGGGTCTCTATCTTGAGCTTCTTTAATTTGCTCAATGAGAAGCGGCTTGACTTGGAAATTTGCCAAAAGCACTCATGACTCCGACAATTCCCAACTGATTCCCATATCATACAATCCTTGTACTTCTCTCACTAGGGACCTTCTTCTCACTTGAATATGGGACAAGCTCCCCAAGGACTTTCTACTTAATGCATCCGCTACCATATTGGCCTTCCCTGGATGATATAAGATTTCACAGTCATAATCATTAAGCAATTCAACCCATCTTCTTTGCCTAAGATTAAGATCCTTCTGCAGAAAAATATACTTCAAACTCTTATGATCAGTGAAAATCTCACACTTCTCACCATACAAGTAGTGTCTTCAGATCTTCAATGTAAACACTACTGCAGCCATCTCAAGATCATGAGTCGGATAGTTCATCTCATGCTTCCTCAACTGCCTCGAAGCATAAGCTATCACTCTTCCATATTGCATAAGCACACAGCTAAGCCCAACTCACGATGCATCGCAATACACCGCATATCCTCCTTCCCCCAACGGCAAAGCTAACACAGGTGCCGTGGTGAGACAAATCTTCAACTTCTCAAAGCTCTCTTCACATGCATCTGACCATAGAAATTTAACTTGCTTCTGAGTGAGCTTGCTCAAAGGGGCTACAATCTTGGAGAAGTCTTGTACAAATCTCCTGTAGTAGCCTGCCAAACCCAAGAAACTTCTGACTTCTGAAACATTCGTGGGTCTAGGCCAACTAAGGATTGCATGAATCTTCTTAGGATCAACTCTAATCCCTTCTTTGCTCACAATATGCCCCAGAAAGCCCACATTCTCAAGCCAGAATTCACTTCAAAAGCTTGGCAAACAGCTGATGCTCCCTCAAAATCTGCAACACAACTCTAAGGTGTTCTTCATGCTCTTCTTTACTCTTCGAATACACAATAATGTCATCAATAAACACAATGACAAACTTGTCTAAGAATGGCCTGAACACCCTATTCATCAAATCCATGAATGCAACTGGTGCATTAGTCAATCCAAATGGCAACACTAAGAACTCATAGTGTCCATATCGGGTCCGGAATGTTGTCTTCGATACATCCTCATTCCGAATTCTCAACTGATGGTACCCCGACCTCAAGTCTATCTTGGAGAAATGACTTGCAACCTGCAGCTGATCAGATAAATCATCAATTCTTGGCAAGGGATATTTATTCTTGATAGTCACCTTGTTAAGCTGCCTGTAGTCTATGCATAATCTCATAGAACCATCCTTCGTCTTCACAAAGAGTACAGGTGCTCCCCAGGGTGAACTACTAGGTCTAATGAATCCCTTGTCAAGCAGATCTTGCAACTGAGTCTTCAACTCTTTCAACTCAACTAGTGCCATACGGTAGGGAGGAATAGAAATCGGACTTGTGCCAGGTAGCAACTCTATACCAAATTCTATCTCTCTATCCAGTGGCAACCCAGGAAATTCTTCAGGAAATACATCCAGGAACTCATTGACTATAGGAATCTGCTCCATACTCTTCACTTCCATATTAGTGTCCCGAACATATGCCAAATATCCTTGGCAACCCTTTCTTAACAATCTCCTCGCCCCAATGGCAGATATCACATTATACGGTGCTTCACTCCGCTCCCCTTGGAATTCAAATTCCTCACCCGAAGGTGGCTTAAAGATAAGCTTCTTCCCATTGCAATCAATATTGGCATAATGCTTGGACAACCAATCCATGCCTAAGATTACATCGAACTCCAACACTGGCAATTCAATCAAATCTGCATCCAAGCTCTTACCACTTATGCTAACCACACAAGATGGATAGGAGTTCCGAACCTCAATCTCCTCCTCCAAAGGAGTAGACACAATCAACACATTCTCAAGCAAAACA